>CM046466.1:14559812-14680628 GCA_025506415.1 Flaveria robusta | reverse complement strand
TCTAATCGGCCCCCGCCGGATCTTTGGTAACCTGGGCTACTACAACTCGATAAACTGTTTCTTTTTTAGCAGGTGCAGTGCTCCTATCATAGTTTTGGCTCTTACACAAAGCTTTCCCGAGCCAAACCTGGATTACATTAATCACAACGCCGGTTCTATTAGGTGCAACGATTAACATGCCCCTGCGACTTCTGTAAACTACAACAGTTGGGATATTATTGGGTTTAATGTCGGGTTTGTAGCCTATAGTACCATCATAACTGGTGGGGACGCCATAACTATGTGATGTCTGGGGCGTTGGATGCAGGTTGGCGTTTATGGGGTGTGTTGCTGTATGTTAGTTTTGATATGGAGGGTGTT
Source organism: Flaveria robusta (assembly GCA_025506415.1). NCBI lineage: Eukaryota > Viridiplantae > Streptophyta > Magnoliopsida > Asterales > Asteraceae > Flaveria > Flaveria robusta. The sequence goes on along the minus strand of CM046466.1, from coordinate 14,680,268 downwards.
AGTTTAGATTGGTGGGGAAGTAACCCCGATGGTTGTCCGTTGGCTTCTTGTCCTACTGCTGCATGGTGTCGTCGTTGATGGATGCCCGATTATTTGAGCTGTAAGATTGATGCTCAAGGTGTATAGTTTATAGATGTGTTTTTGGGGCTTCTCATTCTTGAAATGCTTGTTCTATTGTTTCAAAATTAAACTCAATTGTATCTCCTATGCATTTATGTCACAAACACATAATTTCATCTGTTGCTCCTATGGCATTCATGTAACAGAAGTATTGTGAAAATTAGAGAAATGTGCTGAGAATTTTTTTTTTTTTTTTTTAAAGTCAAGTGCATCAAATACATTGAAATATATATGAGATTGAAATCAATATACAACGCTAAAATTTATGAAGAGAACATGATAACTATATGTTAAGTGGAACTATAATAGGACATTTTTTTCTCTACAGTTGTTACAAATATGTCGATGAACAGACAACCAAATATACTCCGCAAATCTAACTCAGCAGCTAAAGTTATGGCTATTTTAGATACCCCCATTTATTTATATTTTAACGCTATCTTGCTACCCTTTGTCCACTTGAAGATGTTATCTCAACATCCCGTTTAAAACCTTGCGAACGAAACCAAGTGAGACAAGACCACCATACATGAGGGAAAGTAGTATATCATGCATTTATTCTCTTGACTCTCGAGATCAATTATGTTGTCCTTTTAAAAAAAAAAACAAAAGTTAGTGAATGGAAGATAATGCCGCGTGTACATGTAAGACTTTTGTTGCTTCCTCAATAAAACGAATGATAAGCCGCAAACTCTATATCAAGTGATCGAACAACCTTTAACTTAGTTAAATGAGCTTTGAGTTTTTTACCATATCAATAACTGTTTCTGTTCATTCGATGGAAAAAAACATAAATGTGCAATCTTTTTGAAGAAATATAATATCATCAAAACATATTGTAATCACAATAAACCTGGGAATTGTTCACTTAATATAAATATATAGACTGTTACATAGTTTATATATTTCCTATTCTTGGTAATCACTTGATTATACCATCATTTTGGTTCATACTTAGAACTAGTTAACCATATAGTTCATTAGGTTCAGTTGCAATATTTCAGATCATAGACTTCTTTCTGTCTTTAGCACTTTATGCACTCTTTGAGAGTTCTAGCATCACATTTGTTTTTAAAACTTACTTACATGATTTTAGAAATTTAAATCCTTGAAGGAGTTCCAAGTAACTTTGATGGTAAGCATATAGTAGGCTATCAAAATATCCATTAGATGCACATAATTTTTTCTAGTATTCCCATACTTAAAAGTTGTGTTGTGTTCACCATTAGATAATACTCTTCTTATAATCAAATTTATGTGTATGGAAAATTCTGTACCACCAATTGCACTACATAATGTCAGTACCATGTGCTGTTTTGCAAAGCCAACATGATGCTCTTTATTGAATGACCAAGATATTGGCATATACTACATATGATCGAGAACCTATATCACATGAAACGATGAAAGCTAGTTGGTAAGAAAAAGATAGAACCATAAATGCTATATAAAATTGTGGATAGCACTGATAATATTCCCTTCCTTGAAAGGCTATAAATACTAGACTAAACCGCAAGCTGCTAAGCGTAAACTGCCATCATTATCCTTCCTCACAAGTAGCATGACGAGCCCAAGTTACGACAACTCCAGATGAAAGGGGAATAAGAGATTGATAAAATGGATCACCCGTGGGATCAAAAACTACAATCCCTTTTGGGGGCTCAAATACCCCTGATCTCTATCGTATGTAAGAAAGAAGAAACCCTAAAAAGAGTAAAAAGGAACATAACCTCCTAAACAATAAGGAGACCAACACACATATCAAAATCCTAATTGTATGACTTTGGTACGATATCCTTCCAATGTGGATTTTACGAGAACATACACACCACTACACCTGGCAAAACCAACCCACAAACTTAAATTGGGTCTATATGGGTCTTTTCACATGATATGTTGGGTCAGTTTGGGTATGTGAAAATTTAAAAACAAGTTAGGATGGGTTCAATCAAAAACAAAAATTCTAAACACGGGTCAAAATGAGTTGTCTATTTAACTTGAAAGGGTTGGATGGACACTAATTTATTCAATGGTACTTAATAGATATTGTATTGTTCTTGAAAACAATAACCTCAGTATAAACTTTAGACCCATGTTTAGTTTTTTGTAAAGATCAAAGAGACAATTTTAAAAATTTAATTGTTCGTTTGATGCTCTCGTCTACTGTCATGGTCACTGTGTCTTCAACTACTTTGATTTTGGAGCAGAGATGGTTTTTTGTGGGTTTTTGAGAGATTAGAGAAATTTTAGAACAACGATTTTAACATGTAACATACAATCGACCTCGATGGACTCGGACGAACCCAACTCGGACCTGCATACGGTAGTACCCGATGAGAGGTGTACTCGGGTTGGACCCGTTTAAATCCATAGAGGTTTAGATGTTGAGTTTTTTTCGAACCCGACCCGAACCGACCTAGCCAGGTTGAACCCGGTATTAGACCCGGTATTTGGGACATACACAAGAAAGAAAAGAAGAAAAAAAAAACTAAACCCGGTATTGGACCCGTTTCGGACCCGACCCGGGTATAGCGTGGTAGAGTTTTCAAGCGGGTGAACCCGACCTGGGTTCATACCCGGTTTCGCCTCAACCCCGATACACAAAAAACCCGATAGGGCCAAACCCATTTTGCCCATAGTAATATACCAGATCTGTAAACATCTATGATTTGGGTAATATGTTCAGGAGCTTGCGCGATGAAGTGGCAATGATGAGCGCGACGGCGGATGGGCGATGGCGGGGGGCGGTGATGAAGGAGTTACCGTTAAGGAGCAGCGTTGGAGGTGACCCGGAAATACTTGATGCATAAAGATATTTGGGTTAGTGCTGTGAATGAATACTAAACCTAATTGATGAAATGATGCTAACATATATATATCCATCTATATCTATCTATATATATATATACACACACATGTTACGTGTAAGCTAGAGTTATCATGATGAAGCTTATGTGAAATGGATTCATGCAATTGGTTTACATAAATTCCTTTTGTTTACAGTCTTTGTCAAATTTGTGGAATGGATTCATGCAATGCATGCTGTGACACCACATACGAACATGGTATATAAGATAAAGATTAGGTCCAAAATGAGAAGTGTTTCACCCCCTTGATATAAGTGTATACACATCACACTTCCTATGATGGTTGCCATAGCTTCGGAGGGAACCCAAATAAGCCATGGACTTGGATCTAGCAAATGAGAAGTACCTTTGAAATTCAATCATAAACTTTGAAATCATATACAACTTTGCCTTGGTTGCGTACTGCATTTGTTAGACTATTTTTAGCCAAACATTGCTAGGTTTACAGTCTTTGCCAAATGTGTGGCTCTTGATCTTTATTGTTTTAATAATTTTCTAATGCTACATTATATCAAAGCATCATTTATGTAAACTAGTTTTTTACCCGCCACGCTTTGCGATGGCATCGTACACGACGTGATAGAGTATAGCATACAATCGACCCGACTTGTTTCGAACTAAATTTAAATCAAACATAGAGAAACTTAACTGATACCTTTGAATGAATACATATTATATTTGACCCGACTCTTTTCCAACAATTTATGTTGAAATGTAGACCAAGCCGAAACATACATAAAAAAGCACATGCGGCGGCGCTATATGCGACATGATAAAATATATATTAAAATCGCACCCGACTCGTTTTTTTGAACTAATTTACGTTGAAACGTATTTATACTGTTGAATGACACGTATTATATTTGACCCAACTCGTTTCAGAACTAATTTTACGTCAAAATGTATATACCGTAAATGAAACATATTATATTTTACCTGGCGCTTAAATTTTCGTTGAGACATATTATACTGTCAAATGAACGTATTATATTTGAATCGAACCCGGTTTCCACACAAAAAACAAATTTCTCTCCGACCATATAACAAATCCAATAAAGATAAAATAATTGTTTATTTAGTTCTAAATAATAATATAAATTTTAAAGACTTAGTTGTTCAAGTTAAAGAACCCATAGAATAAGGCTAAAAACAAAAATTATTAAAAGTGTTGTGGCCAAAATTTAAAAAAAAAACCTAACCATCCTATTCATTTCATTTGGTCTTTTAATATTAAAATTAAATATTATAAGGACCAAACGTGACACATCATAAATACCCGTGGTTAATACCCAAAATCACAAACCAACCTATTCATTCCTCTTTGGTAAATTAACATTATATATATAATTTTGTTTACATTTTTCCTATCATCCACTTCCTATGAAGGATATAGAAGAGCAAAACTAGCTATTGGTTTAAGGATAAAACTTACCAACTATGATAACAGAATCTCAAAGTTTATTTGTGAACATTGTTCCTTGACAACTACTCCCATGGATGATGGATCCCAATATGAAACTCATACATTACTATTGATCTGGTTTCCCACTTGAATACTCAAGGCTATGAACGCTCGACGCATGTCATTACAATCATAAGACATTGTACTGGTTAGTCGTTAGTAGACTAAGTAACTTTCAAGTAATCCAAGCACCCCGTCACTAGTAGACAATTAAACAAGTTAAAAAATATTTTAAAATAGCAGCGAATTAGCATCGGCTTATGCTAAATCTCCTCATGTAATAGAAGGGGTATTCCTATTCAAGTTGGAGGACCAACATAGATCATCACTCCTCTACAAACTGAGCAAGTCTACTGATGATTAGACGATGATCAATAACTGTTTAGCGCATGCTGATGACTAAATTCTAATAAAACTTCAACTAACAGGCCGGAAAGGGACCACAAAAACACAACCAGGTTCATAAAACAATACACGAGGTCATCTGTGCCAAGATTGAGCAGGTATTGGGCTCCACCAACAGATGGTTTACCAGATTTAATCAACAAAGCCCTCACTAGAAGTTTATTAGCTGCAAGAGTCATCATGCAGATGATGGTTACCCAATGACAAACCAACATTACAAGAATATGTTATTGGTTTTGAAATTTAAACGACCAACCCTCAGTGATAATACAAATCAAAGGTAACAAAGACAAATTAATAATGGGCTCAACATGGGTTATGGAAGTAGATCAAATGTTGAAGACAAACCTTAGCACATTGACACATTGTACATTATCTGAGTACTCCAACCGCCAACACACCATACACGCCTGTAGTTAAGATCAAACATGATCCACAAAGAAAACACATTTTTGAGCATCAATAGACAATAGCAACATGAATACAGCACAGAGCAAGAAATCAGTGGAGCAATCATTCATAAACAATAGCTTCTTAAGAATCAGCTACTGTAAAATCTAAAACATATAATCCTAATCCCAACTTTAGCTCCAACCTGGGTCAACAATCATCAAATAAGACAAGCTTGATACAATCTACATCAAACTCACTAGAAAGCATCATAAATCACACAAAATCAGCACCAAAGATTGATCACGGCCTATATATTATCTCAGATACCAGATGAAAGATAACTTAAACATAAACCAGAACCAAAGATTGAACAAAATTCCAACTTTTACCTCAAACCAGGTAAAGAACACCTTCAGAACTTTGCATCTGTTATCTTGATTTAATTATAAGACACACTTAAACCAAACAGAGAACCATAAAGACAAAACCTATAACAACTAACAACATTGATATAACATAATTAACAGAAGTAGCATGAAAATCAGGAAGAAATGTACTAAAAAGATTAGAAGATCTTCAAATTTCAATAACAAAACTGAGACTAACAACCAGCCCCTAAATATATTTATAGGATTGCAACACAACCAAACACACACCACCAAAATGTTCTTCCAATGAATAACACAACTAAGTAAAAAGCTAGAAAACTAATTAACCAAATATACCCCAAAACATCATCATCATCGTTTACTAGCTTCGGAAACTTCTGTTAGTTAATCACTAAGTCGCCGGGCATTCGCGAGCAAAATGCCCCGGTTCACCACAATTATAACAGTTACCACCTCCACCACCACCACCACCAGACCTATAACCACACCACCACCACCGCCGCCGCCACCAGACCTAACACCACCTCCTGCAGTACATTCCCTAGCCAAATGCCCAACTTCACCACAATTAAAACACCACCACCACCACCACCATTACCACCACGTCCACGATTACAATCCCTAGCTAAATGACCAAACCCTCCGCAGTTAAAACAACCACCGCCGCCGCCGCCTGCTCCGGCGCTGCTACTACAATCCCTAGATATATGCCCAACGCCACCACAATTATAACACTCACGCCCACCACCACCACCACCGCCGCCGCTCCGGTACACACCTCCGTTACCATTATACGCACCGCCACCACCACGACCAAATCCAAACCCTACGCCACCGCCTCTACGCCCTCCGCCACCGTAACCATCGCGACTACGGTTTCTGTCAACATCAGATCCATCTACAACAGTAACATTCACAGCTTGCTGCCGATTGTTCTTCTCAACAACAGTAACTTAACTTTCTGACCTTCGTGGAGGCTCCGGTAGCCTTCGGCTTGAATCTCAGATTGATGAACAAAGAGATCTTCGCCGTCTTCATCTGGCTTGATGAAACCGTAGCCCTTGCTGTCGTGAAAGCGAATAACAACTCCGGTGGCCGTTGCATCCGCCATTGCTGCAGATCGCTGTTGATGAAGAGTTGATGAGAGTGCGTGAATAGTGAGGCGAATTAAACCCTAATTGTTATCGGCGCCTTTTGAGTCCCTCTGATTTTCGGTTGTGATTTTATATTCGAGAAGTATATTATTACATAATATTCTCTTGAGAACAAATAATAATCTTTTACTTCTATTTCTATAACATCTTTTTGGTAAAACAATAATAATTGGCTAAATCATTTATAATAACATTTAAAATTTTCTAAGATAAAATCAGCATATCCTGCATATAGTAATGAAAACCATATTTTTTTTTTGAGAAAACTACACTTTTAGTCCTTATAGTTTGACGAAAATTACAGTTTCAAACCAACAGTTTATTTACTATGTTAACAGTCCAATAGTTTCAGAAGTTATTTTTTCAACCACACTACTAACAATGTTAGTGTGATTATGTTAAGTCAAGGTTAAAATATTAAATGCCGTTGGCATTTAAAGATAAATAAATAAGAGTAATATCCCATCTAAGCTCTCTCATTGTATCTATCTATCTTTCTGTCTCTAAACCTCACCTCAAAAGAAGCCCTATTCATATCTCTAACTCTCACCTACGGTCGGCGACCACCGGCCGCCAACTTCTCCCTCGCACTCGATCTAATGCAGAAACATAAACAACGGTTTGAGACATCGACCGAATCTAACACTAACGACAGTGATGACGACTAATTATCTTTGAAATCAGAGAGGAAAGCTGTAATGGTGGCAAGCCAGAACAGATCTAACCCTGATGGCAATAGGAACGGCTAATGGCTGGTGGTGGATCAATGGGGTGTGAATCAACATGTGTAAGAAATAATGATGGTGTGGCGGTGGTGGCAAGTGGTGGAGGATGGTGGTGGTTGATCGTAGATGATGATTAGATGATAACATATGATGAAGATGTTGACATATGATGATGATGGTATATGATTGGTTAATAATAATTAAGGGGTAATATTATTATGTATTTAATTATAAGGGTAAGACTGTGATTCATTTAAGTTAACGGAACTAATAACGGAATTTAGTTTTTTTTTTTTTGTTAGATAACACATCACTTATTGACAGGATGTCCTTACGAATACAATTAGTTACTTTATTAAGATTAGGTTTGAAGCTCACATATTAAATGTGTTAATAAATATAATCTATTACACCATTTATTAAAAGATTATGTTAGAAACTCATTACTTAATTTAATTTTTTTATATTTCAGTATTTCATCATTATTAACCTTTTTTAAGTTTTTAAATTTTAATTGTAGTCTTTCTATATGTTTTTCTATTTATTTTAACATTAGCTTGTCTTATAAGTATTTTTTTTTCTTTATAAAGATAAGTAAAAAAAACTTCTAAATTATTTTAAAAAATTACATTACTCTTATTAACAAGCACAAAAAGATTATGTTATTTAATTTTTTTGATTACTTAGAATAATAAGTCTGGAATTAAAAAATCAAATTAGTCGTCATTAATTTGCATTTTAATTTTTTAAAAATACAATATTAAAAGAGTAAATTTTTTTATTAAAACATATATTTTTTAATTTAATAGGTCAGTAACGTGAGAAAACAAAAAGTTGACTTCATTAAAAGTTTACATGAAGGATAAAATTTTCTTTTTATTATATAATAAGGATTATTTTATTTCTATATATATTTTTTCAAATGGTTAAAAGATTATTTGTTGAGCTCTATATGCCTTACTAATTATTTTAGTAACTACACAAAATTATATTTTCATCATCTAGGGATATAAAAAAATTCTAGTTTTCATCCTAATATCTTTAACATTACATTAATCATTCATTACATTAGCTAGCAGTTACATGACACCACGATTGTGTATTGTACATTTGCACTATGTTTCCATCAAACGATGAGAAACATCATATCATACATGAAACCCTCCCGTACATCACTTTTCTTACATGCATTAAAGATATGTCAACTAGACTAGAACAATCGTTGTTTATGGCTACTAATATTCATACTTAATTCATGAAGTATAGTCACATCTATAAATACATCCATGCATAGAGATTATTATGAATTGGTAGTATTTATAAACGATGATGAATCATGCGTATTGGAGTTCTTTCAAATAACAAATTAAATCAATCATTGTTTTTTGCTGGTACATAAGGTCAATCATGCGGGCGGTATTGTTGAACGTTTTCAACTTATTGAAAGCACAAGAAGAGTCGGCTTCATCATGATCGGTTTGAGCAAAAAGAGGTAAGAGTTACGTTCAAATCTTTCATGCAAACATTAGACCTTGCATTATACGATGTATGTGATGTATCTAATGAGTTTTAACGTAAAAAGTTAGGAACTTGATGTGGTTTGATCGAAAGGAAAAAAAAACTCTCGATTGTTAGGGTTTTAGCTTAGCTTTCTGTCTATGAAGGTTTAGTTTTGGATGTAAGTCTCCGTACTTTTGGTTGAATGAATGGGCTGAACGTTCATAAAACAAAGTCTTAGCCAAATTTCCTTTACTTTCAGACGAAGGTTTGACAAAAGTGTTCTAGTTGAATGTTCATAGACTTTCAAACAAGCTAGAACGGAAGTGTGGTTTCATCCGAGTAAATTTCGCCCAAAACTCTAGTATGAAAGTGTTAACGAAAGTTGTTAGACGAAAGTCTATTTCGTTCGAATGTACAATCTCGGGCCGAAGTCCATGAGTAAGTAGGTATTGTGATGATGTCTTATAGTATGTGAAAGTTGACCTAGTTTACGTTTGAACCTCTACACAAATTATTAAGTGATACAAGCTTTCTGCTAGGATTAAAGTTATTTTGCTTATTAAATTTTAAAATAATTTGAAAAAAAGACATGTTTCATATCTCCTATGCTATTTAAGTTTGTACTAGGGCTCACCTAAAATTATAATAGTTTAATCATAGGTGTTTCTACTAGTCAAATAAGGTCTTCAATTCTTATATAACCGTTTAATTTTACTAAAAGATTGTTTGGTAGCCTCTTAATAGTCATTGAGTGACTACTTTTTAATGTTTCATCACATCTTAATGATTAAAAGTAACTTAATGCTGAATTTAAGAGGTTGGTTAAGAGATACCATTAAGATGTTACCAATTAATCATTCAGTATTAAAGCTATCTCTTAACAATTAAGAGGTTATAAACCATTTAGAAGTAGCCTCTTAATGACAATTAATAGGTTATAAAACAACCTCTAACTCACATAACGTGGTTAATTACAGGCATAGAGTGCACATCACTTATATATTGTCAATGAAACACTATAATGTGTGAAAGTTGAATTCCTAACTATACGGATTGATATCTATTAAATTTTGTGATTTTCAATTTAAAAAAATGTTCTGCAAATTCATACATACAAACATATATAGAGTGCGGTTTCTGGACAAAGTGTTATTGCAAAAGAAAAGTAACATATGAGTGCGACACGTTACATGCATGTGTGTTATGAGTGATAGTGTATGTCTTTTTTGTAAAAGTATATTCTAGACACCACATATCAACACCCGTGCTAAGACCATGATGCAAGGTCTGCGCATCCATATATCACGGTGAACCTAGGGTTTGAGGTCTCCAAAAAAATAGGCCCCATTTTTTGATGAAAAATATATATATATTTCATATATGTTAAAATTTGGGCCATGGTTGATTACAACTCAATGTATAGAATGATTTAGGTAAAACAAAAGATGAAGAATCGTTTGAGGCTAGGAAAGAGCTGAGTGGGGAGGTGATGGTGGTTTGCAGTGTAGAGGGGAGGTCATTTGTGGTTTGTTTTTATAATACAACAAATTATTTTTCAAACATATACGATTAGTAACACCATGTAAATTCACTATCAATGTAACAAAAAAGTTCGAAAAATGATAACAATACCGTGTTAATTCTATATATCATGTAAAAATATGTTCTAAACAAAATAACACCATGTTAATATGATACTAAGTTACTAAATCCGTCCTTCGTACAATTTCATATGCTATAAAAAAGCACGTCGGTAACTAAGAAAGTATAACAATATATACACATATTAAAAATAAAAAAATGTTTGATTATATATGATATAATTTTTTCCGAAGGAAATAAAGTATATAAAAGTATTTTGTTTTATAAAAAACTAATGGAACTATTATTTAATGAAAAGGTCAATAAAATATAGTTAATTCCCCTACTACCATAATTAGCTTTTAATTAATTATAAAAACTAACTTGCTATCATCTCAACCATTAAATTAGTTTGATCAATAATCCATATTGTTTCTTATGTTTTTAACAAAAAATTCAGTTTGTAAATGATCCTACTATTATGTGCGTGTGTCAGTTTGTGTGTAATTCATGTGAGAAGTCATTTTTTCGTCCAAAACGTATGAAATCACTATAGATGTGACATCTGTATTTTAAATTAGATATATGTGTCCATATTATTGATCACCAAAATTCACAATATATGTATATAAGTAAACATCATATAGCAAGACCAAACTTTTCTTAAAGATAATAAAGTTTTTGATTTTATGATATGATATAAAATAAATTGTATAAAAGTTATTTTATTCTAAAATTGATTAAAAAACTCAACAACGAAGGTTTTTCCTCTTCTTGCACTTTCAGCCATCTTAACCCTTAATATTCATGATCTTGTCATCACGTCAATCCTAACCACTGAAAAAGCTCGAACGTTGACCTAGATCTATTTGGCACACTTTACATCAGGCTTTTTTTTAGTTTCCTATATGTTTGGTGTCTATATATATGAGCGTAAGGGCAGTTAATATAGACAACAACAAAAATATAAACTTCTTAAATTAGACGCAACGTCATAACTAGTTTGAACCAACCATCGTAACATTTTGAATGCACATTGTAATTAAAAATATAAACTTCTTAAAAACATGTTTAATATATTTGCGTGCATGCATAGAATGTATGTGTGTGTATTTGTACACTTGTACTATAGTCAACTAAAGATAATAAAATTTTAGATTTTATGGGACAATCTTCAAAATAGTATAGTATGTCTAAGATGCTAGAGATTAAAAAGGTTAATGAAAACTATTTTAATCCCTTTTGCGCTTTCCATCATATGACCTTCATATTAGTTACAATCCTCAATTTATGTGATCTATTTGGCACACTTCATATAGTTTCTTAATTTCCTATATAACCTAGTCTATGCGTGTGTAGGTGCGGTTATACACAACAAAAAGATAATACAAAGCGTATGAAGGATTCAAGATGCGAATTTAAGGGTGAGGATAGTTGCTTCCATTCAAACCATTAAATGTGTACGTACCATATAATCATATAGCTCATTCATGCATCGGTTAGACGCACAATCATAAGTAATTTGAACAAACCATCGCAACGATTTTTAATGCGTCATTCTAATAAAAAAGTACAGCCTTCTTAAAAACATTGTTAATATGTGTGTGAAGGTATTTGAATGTACGCGTGTGCATAGCTATACTACGGTCAAACTAAAGATGACAAAATTTTAGATTTTATGATATAATCTTCTTCAGAATAACACATTATATCCAAGACGCTAGAGATTAATAATAAGTTAATGAAAATATTTCAATCTGTTTTGCGCTTTCCATCATACCACCTTCATATTAGTTACGATATTGTCACCTCTTAATCCCCGACTGATGTGATCTATGTTCTAAGTTCCTTCCAACATATTATAGAAACTCCACTAAAAAATCTATCATTCTATGATAGAATAACACCCCCTCAATAACATATGTATTTCAAATAATCAACCAACATAAGCAAAGCTAGTCTTCATATACAATCTTTAGTTTGTATACTCCCAAACAAGAATTAAGTTTGATAGTATTAACTCTTGTCCATCAAAGACCAAGGTTACTAGTTGTTTCAATACCTTGCTCTAATAGTCTGTGGTAATTAACTACCACTCTCTAATGGTCTCTTTGGCCTTATAAACATAGAGCTCCATCATTACTACCAAAACCGAATGCATACTAATGTCATAAAATACTTTGTACAAGAACCCACACAAAAGCTCGATACATGAAACAAAAAGCCATATGTTATAACAAGTGAGAAACAAGGAACAATATGTTATCAACTTACCTTATTACATTCATCTAGTCGGTGAAGCTCGCTCACATAATGTCATTCTCGATTCCATATCCCTTTGAACGTGCACTCGGAACATTTGTCTTTTTATCCTTTTGTCATTAAGGATAGAGCAAATGGAGTCATAAGGTTATAAATGGTACATAACCATGCATGACAAACGACAAAAAGCGCAACACAATTCGAGAAGAATCTTATGTTTGTAATTGTAGTATACTTTCATATTCCATGCCCTCAAAAAATATATAAAAATAAAAACTAAAATTTGGAGGAAATCCCATAACAATAAAGTTGGTTTATGAAGGTTACCTATCTACAAAGAGAAGGCTGCATTTGTACAAGAAGAAACAAAGCCATTTAGTAAACCTCCACATTCCATTGACCTTCTTTCTTCAACTGTTTCTTGTATTGTACCCAATCAATGCCTACCAAAAACAAAAGAAATATGCATATCAAGAAACAAAAAGATGGGAGTTCATGAGGGTATTTATGTAATAACACCTCTCAAAAAGAGAGATTTGCAAGTAAATTTGTAAGCTTTTTCAGAGTTTCTTACCCTCTTCAGCAGCCAGTGTGGTCATAATGTCATCAATACCCTTCTCCATACCCTTAAGCCCACACATATACACAAATGTATTGTCTTTCTTGAGTAATTCCCATAGTTCTCTGTCATATTCAGCCATTCTGGTTTGAATGTACATCTTTTCACCCTTCTCATTGGTTTGTTCTCTGCTAACCGCAAAGTCAACTCTTAGGTTATCTGGTTTCATCTCCTTCATTTTCTCAAATTCCTGCAAAAATTTCACAAAGTCAAACTTAAATGTAGAGTGATCTCAAATCACTTTTAATTTACTATAATTTGGGGTGATAAGTTCTTTTACCTCTTTATACAACAAGGAACTACTTGTGGGAACACCCAAAAAGAGCCATGCCAACCCATTGAACTGCAATTAAGAATTATATTGAGAACAATATTTTGAGCAATTGATCAATAGTCAACACGAATTCTTCAAGAGAATGGCACCTGATAGTCTTCATGCTTCTCAAAGAACATTTTCCACATAAACGAGCGGAATGGAGCAATCCCGGTTCCTGTTGCAAGCTGCAATTACAAAAGTTCATTAGTAATGAAACCATGTTTTGAGATCACAAATTATCCTCCTTTTGTTCCATAAAAACCGCGATACTTCAATCTGCTTAAGATTCAAGTTAAAGTTAATTAACAGGGTGCTACAGAACCCATGTATTATATTTTTGCTATGCAGGCAACTGAAGTATATTTTTTCTTGTGTGTGATTTTCATTTTGTTGTCGAAGACACCAAATTTATAGTTTATTGACTCACATACAAAAAAAATAGTACGAATTGTTAATAAGAACAGAACTTACCATTATAATTGTAGCATTAGGATCCTTTGGCATGAGCATTTCTTTTCCTACTGGACCAGTTATTTGCACCTCAGCTCCAGGCTTCAAGTCACCTGAGTTACAAGCAAGCATTCAATGCAATAGTCATGTTAGAATTAACAATATACATCTACCAAAAGCCAAAAATATGAGGAACAAGTGATCAAAGACTTCTAATATATTATTCTTACACAAGAAGTTAGAACAAACTCCTTTAACTTCTTCGCCTTTATCGTTCGTGTAGACAAGTCTTTTTACACACAAAGATACCTAAACAAAATATCAATATCAAATACTACAAATTTCCTTTTCAAGACTTTATAAACACAATGGTATTGAGTAGAAATGCTTACAGTTTTGGAGTCTCCGAAATCACCAATAGCACTGCTAGCAATTGAATACAATCTCAGTTTGTGAGGTTTTCCACTCTTGGGGTCAATCCCATCTGGAATCACACCAATGGATTGTCCTTCTTTATATGGGATCTCACCTAATCAAAGTCCACACACTTTAGAAAACCATAATGCAACACATATCATCTTAGACTATAAACTAACGAATTCGGCTTATATGACTCGCGATATATCAATCAAAGTTGTGAATTTACAACATACCCTCAGTGCTGAAAACCATGTGCCAAGTTTCACCAGGGCATCATCACCTGTGATCTTGGTGTTGAGAAGACACCTACCGATATACGGCTCCTTTGGGCGGTATTTATTTACAACCACACCTTCCTCTTGTTTCTTCGAAACTTTCTCTACTTTAAAGGTGCCTCTGCTTCAGCCTCTGTTGTGATTTGAGCTCTAATTGATAGCAATTTACCATTTGTTGATACACTTTTGTAATATGGCACCTGTTTATCAACAAACCCACGTTTCTTTAACAGTTTATAGGTCTTGAAAAACCATAACTACGCCTAAACATGCTCAATAAGCATAAATCAAGCAAACCCATTTCAGTAAACACAAATTAAGCAAACCCATTTCAGTAAACAAAAATAAGCACAAATTACGCAAAACCCATGATCATAAGTTCTATATACGCAAAACCCACATCAAATGTTGAAGAACAGAGTGAACTGAAAGGGGGAAATGATCAAATGACAGATACCTTGGTGAATGAGACGCGATCCTGAGAGAAAAGTGATGTTCTTGATGAAATTGCAGTAGATTTGGAAGATGGAAGGGAGACAACAACGCTTACTGCAGCAGCCATGGTGATTGAACAAAATGGAGAGTGAAGAGAAATGGAAGATATACGATCAGTGAAGAAGAAGTATGATTGTGAATTGTGTGGATATTTGTGGATTGGATGGAGGAAATTGGAAGATGAAGATGTGAGGATAAGAAATTTGTGTTGTGATTTTAAACTTTAAGATGTTTGTGAATTTATGTGGCCATGATCATGGTTCATAATTTTTGTTTGAATTTAGATATATTATCATCATTTTATTAAGAAATGAAAACAAAATAGATTCTGTAGAAGAGAATATCTGTTTATAGAATAATGTATTTTATATTTTACTTTTATTCGAATTAATTATTTGTTTTTTAAGACACATCGAGATGAATAATGCCTTCACCATTCATACGATAGATTCGATTATGTTCTCAATCAATGTATAAAAAGTTATGATATATTTTTGGCATGTGACTATCTTTTGGTTATGCATAGATACATTTTATATAATTAACCTAATATTGTTACAAATAAACTTTTTATTTTGTGACATACCGGTTTCATGTCGCCTATCGTTGGAAAAGCTCCTAGTTGACATTATATCACATGCCTGTGCGTGTTGAAAACAATATCTAACAATCATATTGATCTAGACTATAAGTCATGAACTACATCAATTCAAGTGGTGCTATTCCACTAAACCATTTTAAAATCGTATTTTTTTTATTAATATTATTTAGTTCAAGCATCTTTCGCGTTTGTTACATATAAAAAATGAATCCTATAAATATATTCAACCAACAATCATGAAAAATGTACATATAACATACATAATTATAAACAAAGTGATAAACACAGAAGCATATCTTTCCCTTAAAACCTAGCTAGAAGTTGATACCATCCTTAGACATCTCAAAATCCTTCATCAATACCTTACTATGCCTTATGCATTCTTTCTATATGTATGTTCACAAACATTTTACATATGCATATGCATATTTCCTATGAAACTAATTGTGCACCGGTCCAAACTCTAACCAACCCAAAACCAGCCCAAGGATATACAATTTTTGTCTATATTTTTGGGCCTATGTTTTGCAGATTCTCAATATTCGGTCTGGTAAAAACGACTAAAATGAATATTGAGTTTCTTTAAGCCATTTGAGCATTATTTATTAATATCTTGGTTCTGGGAATTAAATGATTCATTGTCCTGAACTTTTGGTCGTAACCTATCATCATCATGACACCGAGCCATAGTTCCTTGTCATGATCTCTACACCGAAATTCATGTTCTATCATTATTAACATGTAGCATAGTCAGTTCAATTTTCTAAACGCTTGGCTCTTCTTCTAAGTTCACACCATGAAACACACATTCTTTGGCTGCCTTAATAAGTCTCTCAAGTGTTGATCATTTGGACTTTTGGCATAAAGAGTTCTGTATTCACTTTTAAAAACTTCAATCCTATATTTTGTTTTAACTGTATTACCTTTCAGATTTAATTTGATTTGTTTATTTGTTTTATTTCTTGTACCTTGTGACTTGGGCCACATCTCTTGGGCCTGGATCATTTAATTAATCGAATCCTATAAGTCATCTAATTATTTACACTTTCACAATGTCCATTATAGAAGTGCACATTGAATCCGGGTCAAAACCTGACCCGATGACTTGACCTGAACCCAACCCGGTTTCAACCTTGTAGTTTCTCAACCCGATTCAACTCTTAGTGTTCAAAACGGGTTGTCTCCTTCGCACCCCAACCCATGTTCTATCCAACCCGACCCGGTTCAAACCCGATTTTTTTTAACCATTTTGTCCTTTTGAAACCAGATTGGACCCGATGCGGGAACCGGTCAAACCCGATTTGAATTTTTTTAACCACAACCTCACCTGGGTTGAACGTGACCCGGTTTCAAAATTGAACCCCATGATGCATCTCTAGTGTCCAATAGAAGTTAAAAAGAAAAGCAAGGTGGGAAAATGAACCTATTATGAAACTGGTTTCATTGGAACCTAGTTTAGACCCAAATGAAACTAGCAAGGTTGAAATTAGTTTGTAATCCTATACATTGAAAACAGTTTAAAACCGGTCGAACCCAAACCAAATGGTGGAAAACCTGATCAAACCCAATCCTTTTCCTCTCAAAAACCGGTTTCAACAAGGAAGAGCTTGAATAAAAATCTGTTTTGACCTTTTTTAACCTAACCCTAACCGAGTTAAGCCGACCTGATTTGTTCAACTTTACTCTCCTTCAACTGTTCTAGTTCTACACTAGATAGGGCGTAACAACTTGATGGCTTTCGGGAATCCAAATTTTAATAGCTATGACTAGGCCCATATCTGGCCCAATTTTTAGGCATCTATCTTGGATTTCTTTAGTTCCTGTAGCCCAATTTCAAATTAAAGCAATAGTTACAGAGATTAGAGATGGGCATAAAAACCGGGTCCGAACCCGACCCAGTGGACCCGACCCCGACCCGGGTACGGGTAGTACCCGATGGGAGGTGTACTCGGGTTGGACCCGTTTGAAACCGTAGGGTTGGAACCGGTTTTAAATTTTGAGTTTTTTAGTGAACCCGACCCGGACCCGACCCGGTTGAACCCGATTTAAACCCGGTTTTGGACCCGATTTGAACCCGGTTTTGGGGACACACACAAGAAAAAAGAAGAAGAAGAAGAAGAAGGAAAAAAAAAAAAACTAAACCCGATTTGAACCCGACCCTACCCGGGTATGCTGGGTAGGGTTTTGCATTAGGTGAACCCGACCCGGGTTCGAACCCGGTTTCACCAAAACCCGGGTACGAAAAAACCCGGTTGGGCCCAACCCGGTTTCAACCCGGTTTCGGGTATTGGGCCGGACCCGATTTGCCCACCTCTAACATAGATAGTCTTGTAGTTTATGGAAAATAATAGATACGGTTATTAAAGGTTTAAGTAAGAGCATTTATATCTTATTTCTTATATCTATCTATATAAGAGCATTCACAGATCATTCCCTATATTATGTGAGTGGGAGTTCTTAAATTATATGGAATGGGTTAAGTGGTTGTGAGTGGAGTAGAGAGAAAATGTTACTGTTCATCTGTAAATTTAAGGATTCATTGTTCAACTCTTATAAATTTTTTAATATTTTAAAAGTGATTGTGAGTGGAAGAGAAAGAAATATAATGAAAAAGGTATAAAAATATATTATTTAATTGAAAGAAGAGAGAATTTTAGTGTAATTATAAGGATAAAAATAAAGAATGGGATGTGAATGCTCTAATTAATTAAAATCATTAAGTTTCTTTTTCTTTTCAATTAAAGAATATCTTTTACACTTTTATTATTACTTAAAATAAACTTATAACTATACCATATAATATAGAAAATACAATTAAATAAATTTACAAAACAAGATGTGAATGCTCAAACAAGTTTAGGTATTGTGCTTTTAATTTTTTAACGAGTTTGAATATTAACACTAACTTCCATTAGTTATCTGTTAAATTAAAATAAAATATCAAAATACCCTTTAACAAATTATTTTATAATTTATATCAAACTATTAACATATTAAGGATTATTTGATTAAATATTTTGGGAAGAAATAAACCTTTGTCGTTCTCTACTCTTGTGTGTGCGCTCTCTCTCTCTCTAACTACTAAAACCCCTCAAGTTAGTGATTCCATCACCGACTACCACAATCATCCTACTCCTCGTTGGTTGATCGAAGATTTCATCATCTAACCACCACAATCAGACGTTACCAAATACCTCATTTTTCTTCTTTCTACACTAACACCACCACTGCACCATCGTTTAGTTCGATCGGTTGCTCAGATTTGAGAACATAAATCTGGTGTGGTCATCGGAGAGAGGGAAGATTAAAACTAGATTTGGGATTAAAAAATGACGAAAACATGGGTGGGTTGTTCATGGTTAGAGGTGGCGCCGTGGCGGCTGACCGTGGTGGTTGCGCCTAGAAGGGTGGATGCTGGTGGTGGTGTGGCGTTTATGTTTTAAAACGAAAATTATATACAAGCATAATATTTTAAGTAACTTACACAAATAATCCTTCTAAGTATCACAATTAGTTCTTGTAATGTGAAAAGAACGAAACGCCCTCAAGCTTAATAGAAAAATTAACGTCTGTTAATGTTAACACTTTAACTTGTTACAAATTAAAAATACAAACCCCAAACTTGTTGTGAAAAAACTTTAGTATCCAAACCTGTTATTTTGGATAAATCACGGGGGCCATTTGCGTAATTTAACTCTTAAAGCAATTAAAAAACGTATTAACATGTTTCATGTGTAAAATTATATGGCATCTTATCTTGGATTTCATTGGTGCCTGTAGCCCAATTTCAAATTAAAGCAATTAAAAAACGTATTAACGTGTTCCATGTGTAAAATTATATGGCATCTTATCTTGGATTTCATTGTGTCTAAGGGAGTTTTCTTTCATATTTAATTGTTTATAATTATTGTTGGATCCTCATTGAGCATTACATATTGTGAATTATTGTGTGATTCTTGCTGTCAACTCTATATTGATTGGCTACTAATCCAGATATATCATGACTCGTGTATATGTTTTGTTTTCTATTGTATATTGATTGCTTACTACATATTGTTTGAGAGATTATTACTGTTGTGTGCTCCATGTTCACTATTGTATAATGCTTCTCATGGTGTAATACTCTAATTATTGTGGTCTACTATATATTAATCATTTAAATAGCATTGTGTTTCTTTTTTAACAAAAAAAAATTACTTCAGTACACTATTCAGTATGCTATTCATTATGACGCAAGATATTTGAACAAACCAAACCAAAGAGTAGTTTGAAGATGGTTGTGCATACAATTTGTGATAGAAATAATTACTTCTACTATTACAGTGGCGGAGCTTGAACCACGGCTTAGGGGGGGGGGGCGAAAGTAAACTATTTTAGGGGGGGCGAACTATATATTTATTGAAAAATTTTCACTACCAGACTAAAAATTTGCACTGCCGAGCCAAAAACTAACACTACTGACGGAAAAAAGAGGGGGGCGCCGAAGCTTCGACAGTGCTTCTATAGTTATTATATATATTTTTTAAGGGTGTATATCGATCATTGGGCTTACAATATGAAGACAATGAGGAAAACATTAAACGATTAACCACAATTTTGTCAACCAGGTGTGTTCTTTGAGGTGACTTGCATTTGCTCGACATTTACCCAATATGTTCTATAACTTCAACATTGAGTATTTGATTATATGTTAGCACCTTTTCAACCCTTTGTGTTCTTATACTTCAAGCCATTTGTGATTTAGAGCCCGAGAGATAAATATAGTTACTAAAATTAAGTTTTAATAATTTAAACTATTAACTATTAACCAATATTAATCACAACTAGTAATTTGACTAGTAACAATCTTATCACTTTTGTTGTCAATAACAATCTCGATCTAACATATCTTAATTCATTTATTTTAGTGACATGACGTGTGATATGTTACGTAAACAGACACTACTCTTTAAACAAAAAATCATATGGAAGTATGTTGCATGAACAAAAAACAATGTTAGCAATTATAGATCAAAAAAGCGATAGGAAGAAACAATATTGATTGAAAACTTACTGTTTAGAAATTTATTGGAATTTGGGAGAGACAAAAATGATTGGCAAGACACAATCGGTAATACATTAGAGAAAAATATACGTCATACGATTTAGTACCTTCAAAACGTTGATCTTTTATAAAAACTAATTTGAAAAAGTCCAAGTCATTGCTTTGTAATTGCACATGCCACATCATCAGAAATAAATGAAATTAACGATTTGTTAAACTGTAATTGTTATTGGTAACAAAATTAAAAGTTAGGATTACCACTGGTCAAATTAATAGTTGAGATTAATATTAACCAATAATTAATAGTTTGTATTATTAAAATTTAACTTTTCATGTAGTTAAGAATTTTATTATGATTTTTCATGCTTTATATATACAAATTTCCATGTTACTTATCTATTCTATATTTACAATATATAATAAATTTAAGAAGGATCAGATTGACTTAATTTTAAGAGTTTATAGTAGTAAAATAATTTATCTTTATGAATTTAACTACTTAAATTATCTTTTACATCAAATTATATGTTTATAACTATTGATTTTTAAACCAACATCCCTCGTGACTTTTAAGTAGCAGTAACCTTTTCATACGTTAATATTTTTTTATATAAAAATTTATATCATAAAACAAGCATTTTAACTTTAGCATAGTATTTTTATATTAAAACAAGTTTACATGTTGTATTTCATGCTACATCACGCGGGCACCCTTTAATTTTTACTACATATAAACTTTTATATTTAAAGATTTCTTTTAAAACAATGTAAATGTTATATCATATGAAAGCCGTGTGTTTTAAAACAAACTGAATGTCATATCTTTAATACAAAAGTTCACATCATATGAAAGACATTATGAAACTCGAGCAACTTTAATAAACTATAAAAATTTGAATAATTTCAGTGAAAAACTTATGAATGATTTTTTTCTAATGAATCTAATTTATTTAGTGTTTCATATTTTGCTATATTATTTTCACTCAATCTCATTTATATAGATATATTTTAGACTTAAAAATCCTATTTCATTGTTTATTTAACATAGTTGGGTTGACTTTTGGTTCAAAAAGATGGATGAAATCTCAACTTCTTTTCACCTAATTCTTGGTCCTCTTTCCACATGAAAAATGGGAATTTAAGTAAGGATGAATTCTACCACATAATGATGCTTATTATTCTCATCACTTGTAGCCATGATAATCAAGGGACACTCATGTTTATCCAAATGATTGGTGTCAATAATTCATATATCACAAAAATGAATTAATGGATTATTTGAAAGTGAAGCTATTAGCTATAGAGTAGCTAATAATAATAGAACCATAGAGGACAATCAATAATAAAATTAAATGAATTACAAATAAATATAAAGGAAACAAGGACCATTTGAATCATTTGACGCCATGTGCATGGATAACAAAAGAAAATTGTATTAAAGGGAATCTGTTTTAAAATTGCTAACACGATATTTATTTTGTTTAAATATTAATCTATGTTTTCTTAATTGGTGCTTTCTTCAAAGAAGTTCCTTCCAGGTAACACAGAATCTTTTTGTTTTGACCTTTTCAATAGTGTTGTTTGTACAACTTCTACTGCAATAAGTACACCTACACTACTTCTATGTGAACTTATCAAACAACCAAGTACCAATATGTGTTGTTGCTAAAAACTAAAAAGGGAGTACTTCCATGGGATATGAATTTAAGGGTTGGGGTAAATGTTTTTGTTTTTACTTGTAAGCACATTTTACCTCTCTACAAACCATAACTATATTCAAATTCAATACATCATATGCATAACAATGCTGTTTATGGGTCCGAAAAGGTCTTACGCAAACAAATTTTGTCTCGTTATAAGGAGACGCATACAAGAGACCCAAATCATCCAAAGTGAGAAACATTGATCGATAGAGTTATCTTTGTTCTTAAAACGATATTCTGATGTTAAATTGATGTAATCTTTAACTAAATAATTGTGGATCAAATTTAACACAGTATAGTTGTAATAATTTTAGAAGTATGATAACTCTAGAGTAGAGAGCGACACTACAACAAAACAAAGTTAATCCAACGTTTGTAATATATTGCATTAGACGTTGAAAAATTTACATTAGATCTTATAACCCACTACACAAATTGCAAAAAATTCGGGTTTTATATGTTAAAAAAGACGATTTTAGACCAACACGACCAAATAACAGTGTATCGTATTCAACATATTTTGGTACAATTATTACTTAAAGAAAGCTCTAAAGATCAAAGATAACACTTTTTAATCATGATATACCAAAAGAATGCCATACAAGAATGACAGGTTGATTACAATAGCAACTTTAGTATTTCTTTCCCTGAAAACTTGAGGTCACAATACATCCCATGTACACTAGACAAGAACATCAAACATACATGTATAGAAAATAAATCAAAAACCCAAAATTGAAACAAACAATTTGAATGTATTTCACATATCTCAAAGTAATAAAAGGCAGACCCGATGTACAAGGCTCCTGCATATACAGGGTCTAGGGGTGTTGGGCCAACTTGGACATAATTTACGCATCCTCGCACTGCATTTCTCGAAAAGATTGTATCCGCGACTACAACCCGTGACTTCCACGTCACATAAATTATGATATAACAAAGTAACAAATTATGATATATAATCTAATGAAAACCCCGCGAGCCTCGCGATTGATAAAGTTCCAACCGACTTTTCGAGTTTTGTAACAGAGATTCAACTGTGTCATCATGGATTAAATTTGCTTGTTTGGATGCCCATTCAAGAACAGTAAGTACCTCAGCTTGTGCAAGTTCCTCACTATCTGGCACATGTAGAGCAATGTAGCATAGCAGCACTAAAGCAGGGGTCTGAACCATTTGTTCCCCAAAGTACACCAACTGAACCAAGTGCTTTGCACCACCAGCATTGATAACAGCCTTTGAATGATCAAGGTGCAGATAGTTTTCTGAGCACGCGAACTTGGTCAGCGCGATGGCGGCTGCTTTCATGATCTCAGCCTCTCGTTCATCAAGAAGTTGAACCAACGGTTGGATCATTTGGGACTCAGTGGCCCGAAAAGTCCTAGCCAGGTTTCCGATTGCTTTGATACATGGGAGCAGGAGTTTCGAGTCTGCTTTTTCTATAACTTTGAGTAGTTGTTCGATAACAGCTTTGCAAGCAGGCGAGTTTGGTTTAAAAGCCGATCTTCTCAGCTCAGAATCTTGCTCTGCAACACTTGTGATCTCCATAAGCGCCATAGCCGAGTTATACTGCACATCTTCTGGACCTTTTTCTAGCAACACCGCGAAACAAAGCAACGCCCTTGATTCTGTAATGCTTCTACAAATGGCTGAGTTTCCTATAGCCAGATGCCATAGAGCCCTTGCAGCCATAGCTTTCATGTAAGCCTTTGTTGCAGGATCCTCCAACTCTCTCCCTTTATGCAAACTAGTAGCAGATAACGATACACTCGTGTAATGATGATGGTTTTGCTTCTTAACAGCAACGTTTTCGGCCTTCTGATTCGCGTTTGCCACAAGCCCGTTACTTCCTGGACCAGAAGGGGGTCTAGTTTGGTTCTTCATAGCCATTGTACTAGCTACAACACTATGCATCCTAAACGGCTGCTGGGCGTTCGACCCTGTGGGATGCGCTACTCGATTCTTATCCTCATCCTCATCATTTACCGCCTTATTCGTTTGATTCGCGTTCAACCCATTGGCATTGCTACTACCATTACTATTATTGTTGCTAGCTAACACAACAGCATGAATTGAAGTTGGTTTATTACTAGTAATCGCATACTTACTATGCTCTTCAACGGTTTCGAATGCGAGATGACCAACAAGCAGCCTCACAATATTATGCTGCGCGAAGAGATCTTGACATTTGGGATAATGCGACACGAGCTCGGCTACAGCCCAAGCGACCACAGCCTGAACCTTCATCGGACCCTCTTTGAGAATCTTGACGAACACCGAACACACACCAGCATGAATCATGTGCTCAACGCTCTCCGGATCACGACCCAATAACCCAATCGCTGTCACAGCGTTCTCTTGACCCTCCAATTTCCCCTCTTTCGCCAATTTCAGCAAAGGGTTGACTCCACCCTCTTCGATTATCAGCTTCCCGTAGCGATCGTTATCACGAGCAAGCGACACCAACGACGCTGCGGCGTCGGACCGATCATCTAGGGTTCCGGTGTACAAAATGGCGATCTGTTCCCAAATTAAGCACAAAATGGGCTCATTAGCAGCAATCGGAGGGAGACCCAGGTACTCATCGGTGGAGTTGTTGGGGGCGGAGACGCGAAGGAGCCAGGAAACGTCTCCGATGGAGTTTTCAAGCTGCGATGACATCTTGCGGAAGGCGGCAGCGGGGATGATGGTGAAGACTCGTTTGACGAGGCCGTTGTTGCGGCATTTGAGGACTAGGGAAAGGGCTTTGTCGAGCACTTGTTCGGTGTCGTCGATTATGCGCTTGGTGGGTCGTTCGTAGAGATCGCTGCTGTTGCGGGCGGCTTGACGGAGGAGTCCGGCGAGCTTGTCGGTCTTGGACTTGAGTTCGGCACAGTCTTGCTTGTTGATGCAGGCTTCGTCGGCGGATTTGATGACTTGATCGGCGAGTTGGATCGGGCGTGTGAGGATCTGTTTGACGATATCGGCCATAATGGATCACCGGAATCTTGGGGTTATGTTGGTGATTTGGGGATTCCGGTGACGGAATCGGAGATTTAGGTTTTGGGGAGATGGGAATGAGAATGGAGTAGGTGGTGGTGACAGAGGTTCAACCAAGTCAAAAGTAAAACGATCTTCTTTTGTTTTCTTACAAAAAGGCATGATGTGTAACTAAGTATATAGGGTTTTGGTTTTTTTGATTACAAATATATAAATATTGATATTTCTTGCCTTTTTAAAGATATCTTTTTAAGTAATATATTTTGAAATTAAACAAACAACTTAATTATGACATTTTTATAATATTTATGTCATTCAATATTTGTTATGTATTTTAAGTCAAACAATAAGATTATTAATTGATATTATTTTTTCTTTTTTTTTGTTTTGCTTTCATTTCAGGAATAAAGTTTTGAACGATTTTCCACCATTGGAAGCCTTCCGGTCATCATTCCATTGAAGATTACCATGCTCAAATTCAAGAACTAAGAGATTATGTTAAAGATGCAAGGCTAAACTGTCCATGATTATCTCCAGGTGGAAGGTTTGTGAAATGATTATGCCTACTTGAGTTTCTACCCATTCTAGTGATAAACATTGATTATTTCTGGTTTGTCTTTGTTTATGTGTTTTTGATTCTTGTGTTGATTGAATGGTTTTTGGTATCTAATCTAATTGATTATTTGTTCGGTTATTAGTCTTTGTATCATTAATTATTAGGAATTGATTAGTTTAGTATCATTAATTAATGTTTATGAACATGTGTCGAGGTTGTGGCAAAATTTAGTATTACTAATTAGTTAACATAACTTGATACCTAGTTAATAATCTTCCTTCAATATAATTGATAAACAAATCATGTCTATGCAATTTCTTATTTGGGTGTAACTCAGGTCGTACAACCCATGCACATTTTTGGAAGCCAGATGTGATCTCTTTTGAATTATTGATCACAATCAAAGTCAATTTCTAATTTTGTTTTCTTAAGTGTTTAGTTCTAGCTTGATGTCATTCAAATCTTATTTACAGTCAATAGACAATAGTTAATTAACTTACTTCATCAATTAGTTACACATGACACCATCCACAGACGTCTCATGCGATCAAAACCCTACTTACCCTAATTAGTTAAGGTACTTTAAAACACATAATTACGTTTTTTTATTTGATCGGGTCTTAGGCAACGATCAAATTTTGGCATCGTTTCCGGGGAACTGTACGCTTGGTGTTTAGCTTAATTGATTTCTTTAGTTTTGTTTTATTTGATTTCATAATTTCTTGTTAAGTGTTTTGTTTGCTTTTTATTTCTCTCCTTTGTTACGTTTGGTGTGTTTCAGTGAGTTGTTAAAAGGATTACATGCATATCCAATACTTAAGCAAGAAATCACTACTTATATTCGATCAAGAGATTTAGAGATTAGCAAATTAATTGTTTAGTTTAGTTTTATTTGATTCCATAATTTCTTTTAGAAGTTACATGTTATGATTCATTTTCTTTTTTTTGAAGTCTCTACCCGAAGCTGATAAAATAAATTAGAAAACCAAAAATTGTTTTTTTAAAAGAAACTCACCAATGTTATTTGAATACAATTTAAACACGATGCATTTAATATGTCAAACCAAACACGATCAAGATGGATGCAAGAACACCATGTGCTTAAGAATACGGTCGATTTCTTATATATCATCCTCAATTTGTTGAACATCGAAATGGAACCCACGGTTTACTTGTTTAAGAGCATACGCAATATGTCATGCCATTCCAAAAGTACTCTTTTATCCTTTTCCAAGTGTTACTCTTATAAATTCAATTCGCATGGGACTCTGCACTTGTTTATTTCACTGAGTCCGACTAGAACCTTCCAGAATAAAATATGTGGTTTTGATTATTGCATTACATTCCATGATTCTTTTAAAATGTATAATTTTAAACGTAGCTTGAACACGTTAAAAAAGAATTAGTGTACTTATATATAGTAAGTTTTAGTAACCCTTGTATTATACGTGTTAAATAAATAAAATATTAAAATAATAAAATTTTATTAATTATAAAACGATATTTTAAAATAAGATATAATTAAAATTACGTATTAGTAAGGTTATAAGTAATAAAATAATGATATGATCTTTTTAAACTTTTTAATTTAAAATTTTAACATTAATTTATTTCAAAACAAAGCGTTTTAAAAAAAATTATTATTATAACTCTCAATTTAAATTTTTTATTTATAAAAATTTTACTTTATAAAAACATCAATTTTGAAATATTTTGATGTTTTACACATATTTATTAATTTATAAAAATTTATTCCTTTATGAATAACATTAATGAAAAGAATTTTTTTAATTTATTAAAAAGTATTGCTAGTTTATAAAGAAATTAAATAATATTATCAGTAATTATAGTAATTATTAAATTAAATAGAGAAGCGAGAAAATTTTGGTAAAAAGAATGTGGTGCTGTAACGTGTCTTTTTCATTTACAATTTTATTAGAGTACAAAGATTTATTTACTTTTTCCATATAAGATTTAGGGGCTGTTTGACAACTTCTGAATAAGTAAGTGCTAAACCATTAAGATGTCTGAACCATTAAGTGACAAAACAGTAAGAGGTCTGAATCATTAAGAGCTAGTATATTGATTAACTATTCAGATGTAAATGTCTGATCAATTCAAATAAGAACTCTTAACCATTCAAATTCAATATAATGATTAACCATTTAGAGATAAAAATGCTTAACCATTCATACATCTGCTCACGAAACCAAAACTCTGAATCATTATATGGTGAACCATTCAGACATCTGAACCATTAATAGATTGAAACAAACAGCCCCTTAGTCCACTTTCAATTCTTTTTATTCAAACTAGAGTATAATTGTATAAATGAAATCTTGGCTAGCGGGATCTCATCTGAATATCTAAGCTTGAGTGTAATTGATTTAAGTTAATTGAGTTTGAGCTCGACTCCTTTAGAAAATTCTATTTCTAAGGCTTGAGCTTAGCTTTTTTAATTTTAAATTTTTAAAGCTCGAGCTTGGCTCTTGGGTAGCTATTTAAAGCTCGAGCATTGTTTGGGATTAGCTCGTTATTATTTATTAATTATCAGTTATTTTACTATTTTATCAGTATAATAATAATGTAGTTTTTATATGTTATATTATAATTATTTAGTAATTATCATAATTTCATATCCAAAAAGTATAATGTCAATATATGTTTAACATATAAATGCTTGTTTATTAACTTAAGTCTAGTTAAATTTAACATGTGAAGCTCACACTCGAACTCAACATTGAGCTTTAATATATGTTTGAGCTTGAGACTTGCACACATTTAAGACTAGCTTGATCTAAATTTTATCGAGCTGACTCGATTGGCACACAATCGGCTCAGAACTCTAATTTCTAATAAAAGGACTAAACTTATATAAGATAGATGACAACTTTTATTCAATTTTATGATTTTAAATTTAGTTTTAAAACATTCAAAGGGATAACTTTTTACCATCTAACTTGTTTCAAGTTATTGTTAATCTTGTAATAAGTAATGATGAATACTAAGGGGGCGTTTGGTTGGAAGGAATGGAATGAAATTGAGAAACTAGTATAATTTTCAAGTAAAATTATGTTTGAGTGAGCAATTAAAAGTAAACCCAAGGGAATGTTTCACCTTAAATTCCTTTGGTTGTGGGATTTCAAAATCCTTCCACCTAGAGAGGGAATTTGAAATCCCACAACCAAGAGAATTTGAGGTGAAACATTCCCTTGGGTTTTACATTTCATTACCCACTTAAATATAATTTTGCTTGAAAATTATACTAGTTTCTCAATTTCATTCCATTCCTTCCAACCAAACGCCCCCTAAGTTTTATTCAAGCCATTTCCATCACATCCACATGTGGCGCTTTCACGGCTTTTCTATGTTTTTGATTTTTTTATAATTTCAATATTATGATTGTTTTGGATCGTATTTTGTTTTTTTAATAAAGTTTGAAATGCAATATTTCATTAAAATTATAATATCTTTTTATAATATTCTTATTTCTATCTGCAATTCAATATAAATTTAATATAAAAATAAGTTAAGCGTAATAATATACAAGTAATCGAAACATAAATGTATAAGTTGTGAAAATAGTTATAAGGTTTCGATCTATTATATGTTTACCTTTTACAACTTTCAATAATATAATATTATATAAAATACAAAATTTTCGATGCGACGTATTTATTTGTTCAAGTTTCAACGTGATTCGAAACCGTATTGCGAATACCAACATAATATATTGGATTGAAATCGAGCCGTACAAACTTCAAACACCTTCATCACTAGTAAACATGATATTACCTAATGCTATAAGATAAATTATAAACAACGTTAAATCTTTCTGAATTAATTTTATCCAATTTATTATTTTTACTTTTAGTATTGATTATATTCAAGCATTTTTTTGTGGTCGGTCCCGTCACTAAATGTCTGAATTGTTGGTTCCACCATCCACATGGCTTCTGAATTTTACCTCCATCGTTGCATTGTGACCACATTTTGGTCCTAACACCAACATAAAACCACCTGTCACGAAGAAAGATTATGTTGGACCATGTAACACAAGGTGAAAACGATCGGATGATGAGGAGAGAGAGTGTTGTCATGGAGGAGAGAGGAAAGAAGAGAAACATGTGCGGACGAGCTCTCATAGAAGAGGGCGGATGTTGATATATATATATATACACCTCCTCTATGTATATATATATATATACATATATATATATATATACATATATATATATATAGAGGAGGTATTATATACACACACACACACACACACACACCACACACACACACACACACATATATATATATATATATATAGGAGAGATCCTGAGAAAACCACAAAGTTATAAGAAAACTAGAGAATACCAATGAAATCGGTCACATAATTTATAAACTTTTTTATCACTATCCTTTATATATATGTGTGAGTATATATAAATAACGTATGATTCAAATGAACACCGCACCATAGTTTTACATATAGGTCACACATAGGTTACGTATACGTAACCATTTTTCATTCGACATAGTGTTACGTATACGTAAGACTCTTCATTCTCGTATGTATGCTCAATATATTTGTACCAACATTTAAATAATATTTTAAAAATTAAAATAACTAAAAAGCTATGAATTATGTTATTGGTTTTCGTGGTTTTCTTTGGTTTTCACATAACTATTGATTTTCTCAGGAACTATCCCCTATATATATATGTATATATGTATATATGTATATATATATGTGTGTGTGTATATATATATATATGTATATATATATATAGGATAGAGAACGAATGTTAACCCATGTTTAGTACGATAACCCCTTAACCAAACTAGTGGTGCACAGCAGGCCACGTCATCACTGTAAGTTAGAGTTATAGTGATAAACTAATGGTCCACAATTAACGTTAAATTTTTTTTAAAAAAAAAATATAGCAATATTATACTTGAATTAAAGATATTAAAATGATCTATTCAATGATGTAATTTGTATAAAAAAATAACATCATACAAAAAAGTTAAGACGGTTTTAAAAAAAGGGTGAAAATTTTTAAAAAATAGAGGGAAAACTGTTACATCAGTGGTGTAACGCGATGTAAAGTTAGTTATGTAACACCCGGTCTCTCGTACCACAAATATTGTTCGCTTTGCCCACGAGTAGCTCACAGATTTGCTTTTGATTGCCCAGGTGAAAACTTCCCAGGGAGGTCACCCATCCCTGGATTGCTCCCACCTGAGCACGCTTAACTGTGAAGTTCTCCTCTCATCCACAGCCAATACGCCTAAAACTCGTTGGTGATATTAGAGACAACACATTACTTATGAACCAAGAATCTCTCCTGTCCACGGCCGATGTGGGAAATATGTAGGGTGTCACAGTCACCCCTCCTTTGAACTCATCGTCCTCGATGAGCCCCAGAACACACTCACCATCCCCGATGAGGTTTGTCCCACCATCCCGAACGGCACAGGAGTGGCTCTGATACCATCCTGTAACACCCGGTCTCTTGTACCACCAATATTGTCCGCTTCGCCTACGAGTAGCTCACGAATTTGCTTTTGGTTGCCCAGGTGAAAACTTCTCAGGGAGGTCACCCATCTCTGGATTGCTCCCACCTGAGCACGCTTAACTGTGAAGTTCTCTATTCATCCACAGCCAATACGCCCAAAACGCGTTGGTAATATTAGAGAGAAGATATTACTTATGAACCAAGAATCTCTCCTGTCCACGGCCGATGTAGGAAATATGTAGGATGTCACAAGTTACACTATATAATCATGGTGTAAGTGCTTGTTACATCAGTGTTAACGGGTTATCACAATAAAGGTGGGTTAACAACCGTTCTTTACCATATATATATATATATATATATATATATATATATATATATCTTACTACTCTAATAAAATATTAACTATGATTGACACATGACACCACCACATTTTATCTCTCTAGAATTTTTCCGTTTTTCTCTCCTATTAATATCATATTAATTACAAACAATAAATTAAAAAATATATATTTTTATTAATATTGTTCTAAAAAAATAAATTTTAAAAATTAAGAAACTTTTAAAACATAAAACTTTTTTTAAAATTTTAAATTTTCTCACATTGATGTTTGAGGTAAAATTTTTATAAATAAAAATTAAACAAATTTAGGAGTTATAATAAAAAAGTTTTAAAAAATTATAATTTTTAAAATGTTTGTCGTGAAACAAAGTTTTTGTTTTTTTTAAAAAAATAAAAAAAATATTTCAAAACAAAAAATTAAAAAGTTTATATCATTATTTTATTATTTATAGTCCTTACTTATACATTATTTTAATCTTAATTTATCTTAAAATATTATTTTATAACTATTAAAATTTATTATATTTAGTATTTTATTTACTCAACCCGTGTAATACACGGGTTTACTAAATCTAGTATATATATAGTACCTAATAAAAGAATGTTTTTTTTGCCACTTGTCAATCTCTTAAACCATATTTTTTTGCCACATGTCATTATATTAAATATTCTCACTTTATTTTCTCTATAAAAGGGTATTATAGTAATTTAAACATTCTAACTTATTTCTCTCTTTTAATAAAAATCAATTTTTTAAATTGATACATTTCTCTCTCATTTACAATTTTTAAAATCAAGCTATATTTTTAAAAATAGATTTTATTAAGAAAATTAAAAATCACATCTTTTTATTAAAATAAAAATAATAAAAAACAACATTTTTATATAATATAAGTTTTCTAAAACACTAAACCTTTTTGAAATAAAATATTTTAATTCGGTTCTTTTTATATAAAATAATAAAAATATAAAAGTTTTTAAAAGCAGTTTTATTAAAACTAGCAAAATAATTAGAAACCCAAGTTTCTAATAAACAAGATTTTTATAAACAATAATTTATAATAAAAAATCTAAAAACAAATGTTTGAAAATAAAACTATTTAGATAAGAGAATTAAAAAATTATATAACTGTTTTATTTCTTAAACCATTACATATATATAATTTTAATCATATTTTATATTAAAACAGCACACTGTAACTGTTTGTGTTTATTACTAATTATAATCCGTTTAAAAAATGGTATCTATCCTATCTATTTATCTATATATCTATCTATCTATAACAAAGAAAACATAAAATAAAACTTGACACAATTGTAATTTTTATCATACTAACTTTCTCATTTCTCTTTATTATTAATTAATAAGACTGAATACTAATTTTACTCATATCATTTTTAAATTAAAAATTATATAATTTAATAAACTAAAACTTATTTTTAATTAAAAACACGCTTTTTAAAAACAAAAGTTTTATAAAATACAGAATACAATAAATTTTTTAAAATAAATTCATTTTTTTAAAATAAAATATTTAAAACTCACATATCTTTTATAAAATAAAAGTTTAAGAAAAATATATTATTGTTTATTTACTCGAAGTAGCTATTTATATGTAATCATAATCATATTTTATCTTCAAATATGGTTTTATAATTCATCAATTTTTATTACTAGTTATTTATTATTTTATTTATTCAACCTGTGTAATATATGGGGTACTAACCTAGTCTATACTATATTATAATGCACGAAGGAGGGTTTTCGTCATAATTTAAGAGATTTGAACATTTTAAGCACAATGTACAACTCAAAAAATCAATTTCAAAGGGGTATTTATGTAATTCAAACACTTCTAAAAAGATGAAACTTCAAAACTATTTACACCTACACCATTGTATCTCTAATTATATACAATTTTTTCCATGTTTGTTACAATATGCTTAAAAGAAGAAATTCAGTTTTTTAAATATTAAACTAACAAGAGACGAGTACTATAATGAAAAGTGTCGCACCCACCGCATCGCAGTGGCACGTTACTAGAGCACATTGTGAAGAGTGGGAGGAGAGAAGTCAGATAATTTAAGTGGAGGGTGAGAGTCCTGTAATATTGTACTTAAAACCGAGTACTAAATTTTATATAAACTGATAATTACTTTTTACTTGAGCAACAGTTTTTTACACTTAAAGTTTTTTACACTTAAATATCATTTAACGTTATACTTGTAAAGATTTAAATGCACATTATTTTTGTGAGATGGGGGTGAGGGTGGGAGTGATCACTAATATTAGTAGGCTACAAGATTCGGAACGATAATACCTAATAACTAGCTACCACATAATGATAAGGCACTAGATAGGTTAAGAACGAAGTTGATGATTCTAAATTAACACCAGAGTTTGAAAAAAAGAAGCTTCCAATAATTAATCTTAAATTATCATATTACCAATCAATAAAAGCATACGATATTAAACTTTAACCGAAAATCAAACTAAAAAAATCAAGAGATTTTTATATATCTTCTCTTTTTAATTCTTTAAATTACATATTTCTACTAGACATAAAATTAATTACATATTTCTCCTTCATAATACATATATATTACATAGTTATCCATTTTATTAAAAATAACCTATCAAATGATTATATTATTTTGTTTTTACTAAGTGATTTTTACGTATTAATGTTTAGTTACTATAACTATTTGAATCTTTGACATTAGTGTTTTGTATTTAGATGTATAACTTGGATTATCGGGAATTATTGTTTTAAAATGAACTTTTTTTATTTGGAATTGTAATTTTATTGTTTTTATTTATATAGAAAACTTGAACTTGAGTAAATATGTGTTTGATGTTCTTACAAAGACACATGTGTGAAAATAACTTTGTAAAAATATAGATTCAATAACCATTCAATAATTAATATGAATAAAATAAGTAAATATGTAATATATATGTTTTCGAAACAAAAAATATGTAATTAATTTTTTAGCTTGAATAAATATGTAGTTAATGAGATTAGAAAGGGCAAGTATGTAAATGCCCCAAAAAACAAATAAACTTAATAACTAAAACTCATATGAAAAAAAATCATTTATGCTTATGATCATTTTTCTATATCCCCATGAATAATTACATTGACTGCTTAGACGTTGATTTTAAGCATGTTAGGGATTCGATTATTGATCAACACTCAAACACAATCGAATTGCAAGAAAAAATAAGAATAAAGATGAACACGCAAGATTTACGTCTTTTCAGTCGATGTGATCTAAGTCCACGGTCTACAACCAGAGCAATATTTTTATTGTTTCTGTCTCACTCGTGAGAAATTACAAGTACAACGAATGATATAATTAGAGACAATCAATGGTTTACAACGTAATTAACAAGGAAACCATAATGGGCTATAATTAAATAAAACGGTCCAAGTCCTCAATTTTATTAATCTCCCACCGAATAGCCTTCTAACCCGAGCCCAATCAAGCCTCCACAAACCCAACAATTTTATTAATCTCCCATGGGTTAAATAAGAAAAAAAAAATACTAAATATTTATTAACTAAGAGTTAGGAACTGTAAAACGTAAAATATAAATGTACTTTAATTAGCTGATAAAATGCTTTTAATATTCTTAAAACTTTTGTTTTAAAAACTTTTTGCTTTTGAAAAATTTTATTTTATTTATCAATATCTCACTCTTTAAAAACTATGGGCTTGTTTTGTAAAAAATATTTTTATGTAAAACTTTTATTTTTAATAAAAGATTGATTTTAAAATATTTCATAATTTAAAAAGGTTTCGTTGTTTTAGAAAAAAATTATAGTTTTAGGCAATTTTTAATTTAAAAATTATATTTTAATCAAAATATTTAGTTTTTATTTAATAAAAAAATATTTTTTAAGAAGTTAATGATTAAAAAGGATATGGATATATAATATAAAGAGAGAGAGAAAAAATTAAGAATTAATTATTTGATTTTTTTAAATGAAATAAATAGTTTGGACGAGAAAATTAAGATCAGAGGGCTTGTGGGTATGTCATGTGACACCATATGTAAAGGATTATTACGTTAGATTGTGTAGTTTTATTTGAACTAGCAGCATTTTTTTAAAATATTTCTCTACTTTTAACTGTTTAAAATTTAAATCGCTAGAACAACACATTTAGAATCTGTGCAAATCCGTAAAATTATCCATCTTGCACAAAGAAATAAAAGTAAAGTTTATTTTACAGAAATTGCTGAAATTTGGGCTAATGGCGCTCTGCCTAAGCAAACGGCCCATAGTAACGTAGTGGGCTTCATTTGTTTTCAATGTTAGTCTTCCATTTTAATCTTTTAGATACGTTTTTAAGGATCATATGAAGTATTAAATACTCTTGCAAGCAGAGCTCACTAAAAAAACTTGAAGATGTAAAATACAATAGAGGATCCAAAGGAATAAACAATAGTATAATAGAGATCTAACTATCTAATAACAAACTCACTCCCTCTATATATATATGTATATAAAAGAGTAGAGAAGAGTTGATATATATATATATATTATATATATATATATATATATATATATATAGATATTTCTAGTACATAAAATAAAATATGCATAGATAGATCTAGATATAGAATAATCTAGAGATCATAATACTAGTATAAATAGGATGGTGGTGTATATATATATATATATATATCCTCTAAAGTCTTCCTTCAAGTTGAATCTGAAGCATTAATATGAAGTTTGGACAAAAAACATAAAAAAAAAAAAGAATAGATGCAATGCCCCCATTGGTAGGGATCTAGGGGGCAACGCCTAGGTAATGGGGTCAAAGGGCGTGAGGACTCTTGGTGAGGTCCAAGGGGTAGAGCCCGTGGTCGGGGTCTAAGCAATTTTTTTATGTTGATTGAAATCGCTTCATTGAAAATGCGTTAAAATTTGCTTCTCCTAAAATTTCACATGTAAAATTCGAACCAAACTCGGGCTCCAATATGAGTGAATTTTGAAACGACTCCGGATTTTGTGGGATATTTTTGTTATTTTAACTTAACTTATTTTTTTTCAAAACAACTTCTTTCGGTTATTTTTAGACGACTTAAGGGTGATTTTAAAAGCTTCATCCATCATGGTTTCACCCGAATCGATTATCAAATGTTTATAACCAACCCTTGAAATCTAATCATGTTTATGTGCGACTGATTTGTTTGTAGCCATCTCTGGGTAGATAGTTATTGCAAGTGAAACATTAGACTTGGTTTGAATTGGGTATTTGTTTGTTTTCTTTTTGACAACAATAATTCAATTGCACGTTTGGCTATTTAATACTATTTGTTTATGATTAAGTATTTGTGCTTTATCATTAGCATTTTGTTTCCTTGCATATCTAGTCGTTTGATATGTGTATGAATATTTAACGTATATGAATTGGTAATTGTGTGAATAAACAAATCTTAAAAGTTTGTTTCACATTTATCACTTTAATCAAATCATTTTACAAAGTCATGTCTATATGATTTCCAACTAATTCATAACAATTCTCATGTGTATATTTAAACTTGAATCCGAAAGTGTTACCTTTATTCATTACTATTTCAAAACTTAACAAGCTTATTCTTTTTGCAATCGTTTCTTTTAATTAAATTCTTACCTTAAACAAAAATTAAAAAAATACTTTTGTATTTCATTTTATTATATATATATATAGTTTACATTTTCCTTAAATTCTTTTTAGAGACGAACTTATATACCCATACTAGTGTAGATAGCTGCTATCTTATAATTAAATTGTGTTTAATTCGCCCACGACAATTCGATCCATACACCCCAAAGTTCCTAAAATGTCTTCATTCCTTCACGTTAGCGTTACAATTGTTTTTTTTCCTCAAACTTTTCATATTGATTGAATACACTTCTGAACTATTTTAATTTCTTTTAACTATTTTATATATTAAAATATTTATATAACTGTGCTAAAACCAACATACAAACTAAATAAAATAAAACTTTAAAACACTTCATTAACTAAACAAAAGGAAAATAAAAGTAATTCTTCTTTAATTAAAAAAAAAAAAAAAAGTTGCCCTCAAACCGGATAGCTTATATTGCGTTGATTACTTTTGTGGATAATGGTGGGTAGAATTGGGGTTGTAGGTCCGTTAATTTTTTTTTTCTTTTTTTTGCCTTTGGGTAAATTCAACCCTATCATTCGGTGACTGAACCCACATCAATGAGTGGTGAGGTTCGGAACGAGGGGGAGAGGATAGTGTTCTCGATCGGGGCCGACATGGTCGATCAACCCTGACATACATATGTATAGCTTAACGAAGTTAATGTTAGATATTAAACAAACTGTAAATACAAAACACATACAATAAACATGTAACGTATTATAGTTACATCATAAAATTATTATTTAAAAAAACTATCAAGACTCTTAATATTTTAGTAGCTTAACCGTTTACTTTTTACATTGATCACATCTTTAAACTTTTCTTTACTTCCTCGAAGAGCCATTATGACATATTACACACTACAAGATAACTATGTTTTACTTTGACATAATTGGGTTAATGTTAGATAAAATCAACGAAATTAATTTTAAATAAATGCTTACGTTCCTTATTGTTTTTCTATTGTTTACAATATCATGTTAGTATCATTAATACATAGAAAAGGTCAGTGTAGGCAATTTAACATTTCAAACCATTGACATTTGGCTTGAAAAACAGGTTAAATTTCTATAAACTATAAGGATAAACATGATGAAAGCGTATCTAATATTACATAATTTACCATTATACATTGAACTTTAAAACACCTATAATATATATAAACTTTCCAATTCTTGCCATCATACGCATCTCGGGACATTTTCATGATAACTTTTAATATTAATTGTAAAATAGCTCGTAAACTACACATATTGACTACATGTATTTGTGTTTTATAAGATTTAAACTTTTAATCTTTTAGATAGCCAGAATTAACTTATCATCAAGATATCTCGTTGAAGGATTACTAAATTAACTTTAACTACTGCGGCGTCATATTTTAACTAACGTGATGTCGTAGTTAATTAGCAACCCACAAGGACTTATATTTATAAAATAGTAAAACCTGGATGTTGTTACATTAAAGCATAAAATTTCAATTAATTCAATAAATGCAGTAGCAATTGATGTAAAATAAGAAAAGAAAACTAAAAAGGCTCTTAAAACTAAAATGTGTAATAAAGAATCTCAAACATCAATCTCATTAATCAATTGTTAAGATCAAATTATAAAAAAAAAATTGTTAGAGGGTATTTTAGGATTAACCATTTTGTTGACTTTTTGCAAATTCCTTCATTTTTTAAACATTTATAGCTTTTATGTATGATATTATTTTTTTTATAAAAATTCTCCATAAAAACTAATATTTTTTATTTTTAAAACGAGTATAGTATTTTATATAAAAGATAATATTTTTTTCATATTATTAAGCTCATATCTCGTCATTGTATCTATAGTATTGTTATATAAAGGATAATAATTCGTTATTATGTTATCTTGAGCACTATGAGTTTCAAAAAATACATTGTTGAAATAACATAATTGTATATTTTAATTATAAAACACAATAATAAATTAGCAACTAATGAATCTGATACATAAAAAACAAAGATAAAATAACACAATAGCTGTTATCTTGAACATTATAAATTAGTTTAGAAAAAATATAATGGTAGTAACATTGTTGTTTATCTCTAATATGTAAAACACAATAATAGATTAACAACTAATTAATCTAATACATTAAAACAATAACAAAATAACACATGTCTCATTTTGTTTATTAATCGTCATTGTGTTACATTCAATACTATTAGTTTTGAAAAATACATTGGTAAAAATATATCATTGTGTACTTCTAACTGCATAAGACAATGATAGATAACAAGTTTATATAATATATATAAAACAATAACAAAAATAACACAAAATGATTTTAAACATAAAACATTGTTATGAATACATACAACATATGATATAAAATATATGACAGAATGAACTAATGTTTGACACAATTTACATATAAGACAGAATGAACATATAAGACACAATGAGCATATAAGAAACAATGAGCTGGCGTGCTTGACAAAATGACCAAAATATCCTCCTTATTAAAACAATAGAAGGATAAGTGTGTGTTTTAAAACAATGACCACAATCCTTCTTAGAGTTTTTAAATTAAATATTATTTTTACTATAACTCTACCCGTATAAATACAAGTTTATCATCTATTTTTTTTACACCTATAGTTACCGTACTAAAATTTTGGTATAATAATTATCATACTAAAACCTAAAATCCAAAAATGTGTGTGTCAATTCTAACTTTTCTTTTATTGCGAACACATGCTTTCTGTTATATGTTTACTTTACTTTTAAAATTATCACACATGTAGTTTGATGGATTTAAACTTATTTGACTGGAAAGTATATCATTTTACCGTCAGAATGTCATTGACTCTATTCTATCCACAATGTTGCTATGAAAACATCTTTTTATGATTCGCATCTCAAAATTAATGATATACTATCATTATATTTGATACTAAAACTTACTAATTTATTTATCTTTTCCAACAAAGGTAGTATATTATTGGTAAAAAGAAAATTTTGTTTTAATAAAATAATGATTAATTAAAGTGATGTATAACTTATGTCAAAGTTAAAAAAACCACATACTTAAGAAATTTTCCAAAGGATAATTGAGAGAGAAATAAATGCCATAAGTTGATCAAAAAACTACAAAAAGAGGTAATTTTAATTTTCTTTTTGAGATTTGATAAAAGTAAATATTTTCTTTTAAAATTTAAAAACATTAAATCCAGTTTAAAAGTTTTATCATTTGTTTTAATTTCAATCCAAAAATTTTATTATTTTAGATTCAAGTTGAAACAATAGATTCAACTTTTGGATTGAATTTTAAACAACTTATGAAAATTTTAAAGGTAAATAAATGTTTTTAATTTTTAAAAATTAATAATTATTATTGTCAAAATTAAGGAAGTAAAACCGAATATAACACTTACAAAAACATGAAAAAAGAAAGCCTAATTGGGACAAACTTGCATTTTCATGATGTGATTAAACAAAACACCACTCAACATGTGGCATAAGTATGGATTGCAAGATCTCATAATTAAACAACTCATGATTTTATTTTTCAAAGTTCAATGATGACAATGGGGAGATTAATGTGATAAAGATGATACCTAACTGATTATAAACGCACTTATAGTGGTTAAGCAATGTGATGATATTAGCTAAAGAAGAACATGACACGTTTTATACTTTTATGTGTGGTATCTAATTGGGACCTATTTGTTTGCATATAAGGGGAGATCGAGGAGAGGGTGTTGTTACATTTGGCAGTTTATAAGCCGAATTGGCTAAGTGCTTTAGTCAAGAATGAAACACATTTTTTCCTTGAGTTCTAGTGGATCTGGCAGCTAGTAATGACGAATAGGTAATATCCGAAACAAAGAATTTAGAAAGAAAATAATGGTAGCCACAACCCACATAACTGATGCATATATCCAGACCCGTTCGGATTAGGATACATCTCTAGTCTAGATGGTGTCACACATCGGAATGTCCTACCAAAAGAAAGACCTAAGCTATGGCTAACATGTCACTTTTGTAGGGTCAACAAATAACCAACGCAACAAACTATGTATGTTTCTAACACAGCAATGGGAACATCAAGTGCACATGGCGTAACGATGTCACATATGAAAGGGTATAAATAGGTGAGCATACAACCTTTCATAGGGAATGAATCCATCACTCTACTACACACACGTACACATAAACCCTAAATTTTTCAAACCATAAAGCTGATTCTCATGTTACATGTGGGTCGGAAAGACTACCCCTAAGTTCACCCATTGTGGCAAGGTTAACGGTTTGTTGTGATGTAGGTTATTCCCGATCAACTCAAAATCTTAATTTTACCCTCTTATTGCTATTTTAGTGGTACGATCTAATCCTTACTTCAACATTGGTACCATCCGGTTTTTGGCTCGATTTTACTAGATTTGCTTGTCTTTTTTGTTATGATTTCGAGCTATTAGTACAATGGAGGTTGCTAAATTAGCGTAAAGGATAGTGCCAAGAATATTGCTCAACCAGAAAAAGTGAGCATGCTATAAAATGCGGTGGAGATAGAAGACAATGACGAGGAGTTTAGCTATGAGTTCATTGACAAAAACAAGCAGTTATTAACATACATAAAATAGCAGTAAGATAGAGAAGTTGCTATAAAAAAATAAAGACTAGGCTACAATTCACTCCATTCACACTACATATGAAATTATAAAGGCAGTTTATTTCTCAAAATCTCACCACTACTTTTCGTAATATACTTAACACTTAATCTATTCATATATACATCATGTAAATCATAGGATTTTTAATGTTTAAACTAATATTCTTCATATATTTTTGTAGGGCTTAATCTACTCATACATACATCGTGTAAATAATTGGATTTTAATGTTCAAACTAATATTGTTTATTTATT
Organism: Flaveria robusta; assembly: GCA_025506415.1. Classification (NCBI taxonomy): domain Eukaryota; kingdom Viridiplantae; phylum Streptophyta; class Magnoliopsida; order Asterales; family Asteraceae; genus Flaveria; species Flaveria robusta. Next base: position 14,637,528 of record CM046466.1, on the reverse strand, counting down.
TTTGTAGGTCCTAGTGTTATGAGACTGGTTGTCAAATAAAGTGGCTAAAAATGGAATCAAGACTTGGATTGTTGGGGAAAGGAATAAGGAAAATGCAAAGCTGAATAGTCTCAAGATGCGTTTATAGATGCTGGACTTATTTGAAGAAAAGGGAAGTATGACTAACGATCCACTAGAATCTAGTGTATAAATCCTTAGGCTGCGTTTGGTTGGAAGGAATGGAATAGAATTAAGAAACTAGTATAATTTTCAAGTAAATTATGTTTGAGTGGGTAATGAAATGTAAAACCCAAGGGAATGCTTCACCTCAAATTCCTTTGGTTGTGTGATTTCAAATTCCCTCTCTAGGTGGAAGGATTTTGAAATCCCACAACCAAGGAAATTTGAGGTGAAACATTCCCTTGGGTTTACTTTTAATTGCTCACTCAAACACAATTTTACTTGAAAATTATACTAGTTTCTCATTTCCATTCCATTCCATTCCTTCCAACCAAACGCAGCCTTAGAGAATTGATAGAGATTCAAGGAAGAAACAAAGCGAATATGATTTAGAAATCTAGAATCAAACAACAAGATTCAATAATTACTTAAAGAAATGGTTAACGCTAATATTTCCAACAACAAGATTAAAGGATTCTTTAAAGAAAGATATCAAACCAGCCATCATTATAAACCAGAGTTCTTAAGCCCAGGGATTCACCAGCTCAGGGCTAACCACGCGAATGAACTTGTTACTAGGCTTTCGAATGCTGAAATCAAGAATGCTATCTAGGATTGTGGATGAAACACGACGTCTGAACCTGACGGTTTTAATTTCTATTTTATAAGAACATAATGATATGAGATCAGTGAGCCTAATTGGGATTACAAATAAGGTAATATCCAAGGTCCTTCTCAACCAATTAAGGGGTCTGGCCAAATCATTTCTAATGAACAGAATGCCTATATTGCCGAAAGATTAATTCTTGTTGGCCCTTTTGTAATTAATGAAGTGGTTACATGGTTAAAGAAACAAAATGGGTGTGGTATGATTCTTAAACTGGATATTGCAAAAGATTTTGACTCATTGGATTAGTAATTCCTAGATATCGTTATAAGTCAAATGAATTTTCTAATGGTGTAAAGAAATTGGATTCAAACAATTTTGGGCTCAAGTATGGTCCTGTTCTAGTCAATGGTAGTCCCACAAAGGAGTTCAACTGTTAGGGAGGATTGAGGCAGGGTGATCCACTATCACTCTTCTTATTTTTTATAGCTATGGAAGCATGGTTTTGCATCATTAAGAAGGCGGTATCAACTATAATTATTAAGGGATTAAAACTGCCCAATAATGGTCTAGTTATTTCACATTTTCTTTTCGTGGATGATGTTGTCGTAATTGGGAAAAGAAGCCAAAAAGAAGTTGAAAATATTGCAATACTAATGAGGGGTTTTTTGTTGATTTCAAGTTTAAAAGTCAATCTCCTCAAAAGTTTTATATTTAGTGTGGGTATTAACAATGAGATCTTATCACTTGCCTCAGTTCCTTCATTCTTGGGTTAGTGAATTTCCATTCTCGTGCCTAGGGCTTACTATAGGAGCTAATATGAATCTAAAAAATTTGGTTGCTCATCATTGATGTATTTGAAGCAGGGTTTTGCTAAAGGCCAGGCCTTATCAATCGTGGAAAGAGTTACTCTTATTAACTTTGTGTTTAGAATCACTTTTAACATATTATTGTTCCTTATATTAAGCGTCACAACGACAAGTTATTAACAATTTGGAAACGATAAGAAGAAATCTTCTTTGGAAAGGGGCTGGTAGTATGTACTAGGAAAATAATTTGGGTTCAATGGGGAAAAGTAACCCTTCCGAAGGATGGGGGCCTTGGAATAACACCCCTCAAAACTCGAATATGGCAATGCTCTCAAAATGCTGGTTGAGGTTTAAGAATGAAAAACACTCGCTTTGGTGGAATGTGACATCACACTTTAAAATCTTGGTTACCAATTCCGGCTTGACTAATTTATCTCGATGATTGTGAAATATCAAAAATTGCTAATGACCTCTTGAAGTTTAATATTGATCTAAACCGATTGATAACTGTTATTCTTCGGCGTGGTGAATAAATAATATTTTGAAATGATTCTTGGCTCCTAAACGGTCCACTCGTGAACTTATATCCATCTTTATCTAATCTTGAATTGTATAAATATGTTCTAGTTGGCGAGTGTTTCTTTTTGCAAGGACAAAATCTCTTTTGCCACGATATGGAAAAAGGACCTACTGACAGCTCAAGAAAAGGATAAAGTAGCTCTATTAACTTTAGGGCTTCTCACGATTGCACCCAATGAATCGAAGGATTCGCAGAATTGGATGACGGTTGGATCTAAAGAACTCTCAGCTTCGGAAGTCCAATCCTTCATTCAAAGAAAATCTCAAGTTGGTGATGTTTACAAGTTCCCATGAAATGGTTGGTCAAGTCAACATTTTTAACTAGAGGGCAAATCTGAACGAGATCTTACTTGTGATTCCTTAATTAAAAGAAACATTGCTCTTGAATCATCATCATGCAGATTTTATGGCATTTGGAAGGGAGCAGTCGAGCATATCTTTACATCATGAGGATTGCGGAGAAGGTGTGGTCCAAGTTACTTCTTGGTATAACATAATCTCCTTTTATGTATTCTTCTTAAAAAATCTTATAGAGATTCCCTATCTACTAAGAGGGGATAAGGACTTCAAGACAAGGTTCTTGTTATTTTTATGGTGATAACATGGAATATGTGAGAGCATAGATATGATTTATTTTTCAGATCACATCTCTCCATCAGTTAGAAAAGTTATTTACCAAATAAGAGTGGATGTATCATTATGGTTGAAGTTAAAAAGGTCAAAAGGGATCCCGATCTTGCCAATTTTTCATTCGGTTTGCCCTGGTGTGTTACTCAATACTTACTTATGTATGTTTTCTTTTTCTTTGGCTATGGACCTCTAACGTTTTTAGCTTCTTATTAGCCTTGTTTTATTTAATCAATCATTCTACTCTAATAAAATAAGGACCAACGGATTTAAATACTCCCAACTATTGGGAATTAGTCGCTGCCACCCCCAAGTATTATTTTTGCGAATATAACTCCCAAGTAAACACTTTGGTGTTTGTATCATCCGCCGTTTGTCAAAACCCTAACAAATGAGCTGATTTATTTTGGTCATTGTGTCAAATAAATCAGCTCATTGTGTCATATACATTCATTGTGTCATATATTTTATATCATTTGTTAGGGTTTTGACAAACGGCAGGTGATACATGATGCGTTCGTGTTTTGTATGTGTTTTAAGTGTTTAAATATATGCTTTTAACATTATTTTCCTATCGAGCGTAATCACTTTGTGTTATGTTTGAATTGCAGGTTTAGTGAGCTTAAATGATGTATTTAAGGGTTGCACGAAGATTGGATGATATATGGATGAAAAGAGATGGAGAAAATGAAGAAATTGATGCAGAATCGGCCTAGGACGTAACTTACGTCCTAAAGGAAGTAAGCTTCGTCTTTTCTAAAAAAGAGCAGTTTTTGGGACGTAAGACAGAGGCTAACCATGTATTTTAGGGGGAGGGCGTAACTTACGTCGTTTACTTAATTTTGGTGTAATTCTCCGGATTTTGACCATATTTAAAGAGGGTTATCAATTCTAAAAACCCTAATTCGTATTGGGAGCAAAAAGGAACGAACTGTGGCCATTCTTGAGGATTCTTTCACTTCTCCAACTCATTCCAATCCATCAAATCATGTGCCAATCCGATTTTGTTGCCGAATTCATGAAGATGCAAGGCTAAACTTCTCGTGATCTACCTCGGGTAATAGGTTTCGCGTTATTAGGTTCTTGTTCATGTTCAATTTGTGTTGGGATTAGACTTTGGAACCCGTTAAGTTCTTATTTAAGTTTAATTTGTGTCTTGATTGTTTAAACGATTGTTTTAGTAAATCTTGATTTGAATGTCATATGATTTTGCGCAAGTTATATGATTGCAAGGTTTTGGTTGTTAATTCAATTGGTATAGTGTACTAAGACCCGTTAAGTCTTAGTTATCTCTATCACTTAATCATTACACGTATAGAATCCCCATTAAGGATTTTCCACTAAGTTGAGCAAAGCAATTCCCGGAAAACCAAACCTTGATCCCGGGGTGGATTACTCTTTCTCATAACTATCTTCTTAATTAACTTTAATTATTTGCAATTTGTTTTCATAGTTTATTTGTTAATCATTACAACATCCAATTTTCACAGCCAAGAGGTAATAGTATAAGTAATTCACTAATTTAGTTTTTGTTAAGTAACTTAAGTAAATAATCAAACGAATCGTGTAACACTAACCACATGCTCTCCGTGGATACGATAACTGACTTATCCTAGCTACCTAGGTTGATTAGGTTTTTGCATGACCCCAATGACAGGTCATCAAAATGGCGCCGTTGCCGGGGAGCTAGTGCGCTTAGTGTTATTAGATTTATGGGTTTTTGTTTTATTATTTGTTTGAGTTTAAAAAAAATTAATTTAAAAAAAATTTATATTTTTTATTTTTTTTTCTTTCTTTCTTTCTTTTTTTCTTTTTTTTTTATTTTTATTGTTTTGCTTTATTTGTTCGTCTTTACCCTGGGTATTGTAGTTGTTTGTGTAGGGTAATTTCTTTGGAGGCTTTGTAGAATTATGGATTGGGATTGTGATGATGATTATGATCCATGCATTTGTTGCGGGAGCCATTGTCACTGGGTTCAAGATTGTCCACTGTTTGAGAGCAAATATGGAAACATAGAGAGAGGATGTTCTGAATATAGACGACAAAAAGGATATGTGAGAGCATACTATGAAGATGAATATACATCCTCATATTATTCATAATCTGAACCACATCCATCATTAAATTATCAAGAATATTATCATGTAGACATGGATTATCACTATGCCATGAGCAAAATTTTAACAACTATGAACCTGAGATGCCATATTTCTCAAGTCATCAAGAGGAGTACGATGACCACTACCCTGAATACCCTCAGTTGGCATACGAGGAGCCTAAAGATTCAATAAACACTAAGCTTGATGCAATCATGAACATGATGATGGAAATGAAGAAAGAAGACAAGCTAAGAGACAAAACATTCGAGACTTTAGTTAAGCAGGTTGACCAACTTGCTGAGGATGTGACCGAACTTAAACGAGAGCAAGGTTCATTGGCTAGTGATATCGTGGTTGATAGTGAAAAGGTTATGGGTCTCTCTGATAGTGAAGAGGTTATGGGTCTTCCTGATAGTGAAGAGGTTACGGGTCTTCCTGATAGTGAAGAAGTTATGGGTCTTCCTGAGCTTGAATCTAATTGTTTACATTTAGTTAAAGTCATAACTTTTTTGGAGGAGTCAAAGCCTAATATAGATCCACCTTCTGCTATGCTTACTACTCCAACCGCTAATGTTGGGGAAGAAGATTTGAAGACAAATATGAAGAAGGTAACACCAATAGACATTGGACGAGTTTTCAAGAAGTGGCTCCGCAACAACTATTTCACTTACATGTCAATCAGTAGGAAATTATTATTAAAATGGCATGTCAACTACCGAGCATTTATTGAAAATTCAGTAGGCAAATGTTCGCTTAAACCACCATAATGAATGTTAGGTACGGTCTGGCTGAATACCTAAAACTTAGCGCTTTTCGGGAGGCAGCCCGAAGAACTTTGTGGGTATGTTCACTACAAACCCTCACGAGACTTTACTCGTCCACTTGGGCCTATCGAGGGGTTTAAAAGGCTTGTTGCATATGCTAAATGCAACCGTGATTCCTACAAAAGTGAGTTTATAAATTTATTGTTTTCATTTGTTTCTATAATTTATAATTTTTTTAATTAATTATTTTTATAGAGTTTTAGATTAAATGTTGCATTGGGGACAATGCAATGCTTTAAGTGGGGTAATGAGTAAATATTAATTTGTTTCTTTTAGTTTTTTTTTTTTTTTTTTTTTTTTTTTTTTTTTTTTTTGATTTTCAGCTCTAAGCACCGGATGCAAATATTTAAGTGTGGGGAAGGTCATGAATCTTTAGGAGCATAAAGGAATGTGTGTCTGGATGACTTAACTTATTTGAGTTGATCCATAGCCATAATATATTGTTGATGAAGCATTTTCAGATCTTCTAGAATCAGGTCCATGTACTTTTTTCGTATCTTAAAGCTTTACTAGTTTGGTGTCATTTAGTACAATCATGGTAGGCATAAGTGTGTTTGGAAAGTTAACCTTGTAACTTCACTTGGGTAAAGGTTAGGATGTTTGATAGTACTCTTGTTTCACACAACAATTTTAAAATGTACATTGAGGACAATGTAAAGTTTAAGTGTGGGGACGAGGGGAAGGTTGAAAATTAAGAAAAAAATTGATTGAACAAAAGTTTCAAAATGCCCCTAAAACAACTCCATAATGCATGAAAGCTTAATTTTTCAATGTAAATCGTGAAAGTATGTTTAACCTATTCACAAGCAATGGTCCTTAGTCATGGCAATCTCATTTGAAAAAAAAGCAATTTCTGAGAGTTGATAAAGATGTTTAACTAGGGGTAACAAGCTAGATAGCGGATTCTTTTTATGCATGTTTTCACATCGTTAACCTGTTTACCCTCATTTTCTGTGAGAATTGAGCCCATACATGAGCTTAGAACATCAATAGTTTATTTGCTCATTTTCCTTTCATGTGTGTTTACCAGAACGATTGTATTATTCTAGAACTTGCATAATTGATACGTTTTGAGATCATAAACCAAATTGTTGCACATATATGATTAAGGCATTAGGATGAACCTTCATTTTATTAGCCTTTTTTTTTCAATTATATTATTCTACCCTAAAATGATCCCCTAGTCGCCACTTTGAGCCCCCATGCTCTTTATTTGTTTAAACCCGAATAAACCATTAGCCTTTTCAAACCTTTTTACTTTCTAAGCCCATGTGGTGAAATTCGATAAGTATTGCTTGAATTTTTGATATAATATTATTAGAAGCAATGAAGTTTTTAGATATAATCAGTATTCAAAAAAAAAAAAAAAAGAAAAAGAAAAGAAAAGAAATAAAAAAAGCAGAAATAATGGGTCAAAATGACCACGATATCAATGTTATGTTTAAGTGACAATAAATTGTGAATATGGGTCAAGTTTACCCAAATTCATTATGTAGTGTTGATTTATTGTTCAGTACGTTTCAATATTCTTATTTGGATTTCATCACCTTTAGCCACTTCAAATTCTTTATCCGCACCCAAACCCTAAGCCTTACATTACAACCTTCTAAAGACCTTTTGATGTGTGCATGGTTTGTGTTAATTGGTGGAGTTGCGATCATTATGCAAGCTTATGGTAATTATGAGTTGTTCTTGGTTGAGAGTACTACACTGATATACTAGCACATCTTTTGCTAGACAAGATATTAAACCGAGAAGAGTGAAACTTGTGAGAGGTGTGACTACACGCATAGGGAAGATTAGAAAGCTTGTTAGGCTTGGTTAGATAGATCATATTTCAAAGAGTAATATCTTTGTTGACAAAGCTATAGCTTGATATATGAAATTGTGAGTTGGGCATGACTTGGGACCTTAGCTAACAGAAGGTGAATACGTGGCTGGATCGAATTTGTCTAATGATAGTTGTAGTGTTATGAGCAAGTTTGCTTGGGGGCAAGCAAATGATAAGTGTGGGGATGTGATGCGTTCATGTTTTGTATGTGTTTTAAGTGTTTAAATATATGCTTTTAACATTATTTTCCTATCGAGCGTAATCACTTTGTGTTATGTTTGAATTGCAGGTTTAGTGAGCTTAAATGATGTATTTAAGGGTTGCACGAAGATTGGATGATATATGGATGAAAAGAGATGAAGAAAATGAAGAAATTGATGCAGAATCGGCCTAGGACGTAACTTACGTCCTAAAGGAAGTAAGCTACATCCTTTCTAAAAAAGAGCAGTTTTTGGAACGTAAGACAGAGGCTAACCACGTATTTTAGGGGGAGGACGTAACTTACGTCCCTAAGGACGTAACTTACGTCGTTTACTTAATTTTGGTGTAATTCTCCGGATTTTGACCATATTTAAGGAGAGTTATCAATTCGAAAAACCCTAATTCGTATTGGGAGCAAAAAGGAACGAAGTTTGGCCATTCTTGAGGATTCTTTCACTTCTCAAACTCATTCCAATCCATCAAATCATGTTGCAATCCGATTTTGTTGCAGAATTCATGAAGATGCAAGGCTAAACTTCTCGTGATCTACCTCGGGTAATAGGTTTCCTGTTATTAGGTTCTTGTTCATGTTCAATTTGTGTTGGGATTAGATTTTGGAACCCGTTAAGTTCTTATTTGAGTTTAATTTGTGTCTTGATTGTTTAAATGATTGTTTTAGTAAATCTTGATTTGAATGTCATATGATTTTGCGCAAGTTATATGATTGCAAGGTTTTGGTTGTTAATTCAATTGCTATAGTGTACTAAGACCCGTTAAGTTTTAGTTATCTCTATCACTTAATCCTTACATGTATAGAATCCCCATTAAGGATTTTTCACTAAGTTGAACAAAGCAATTCCCGAAAACCAAACCTTGATCCCGGGGTGGATTACTCTTTCTCATAATTATCTTCTTAATTAATTTTAATTATTTTTAATTTGTTTTCATAGTTTAATTGATAATCATTCCAAATTTATCTTTCACAGCCAACAGGCAATAGTTAGTAATTTTTAATCTAATCCATTTTCTTACAAATCAAAGTACGACACACCGACCACTAATTCCACGAGGATCGACAACCCTACTTACCCTAAACTAGTTAAGGTGAATAGGAACACACATTTTACATTTTATTTGGTTGGTACTTCGCCATCAATCATTGCTCTTTGCTCAATGATGTTGAGTTTTTTTGTTTTTATGCTTAGATATGGTGTTCATGTGTTTAAACCCTAATTTTTTTCTGAAGTAAACAAGTTTTTATCTTCCCCTTGTGCTCGATGATGATGTGCTGGCCACATTTGAGAGTTTTTTCGTTGCTAAATAGTTTGATTGAGTTCTGTGGTGCTCTGGTTACTCTTTGCTCAATGATGTTTAGTATTTGGTTTCTATGTGCAGATGTGGTGTTCATGGGATTAAACTCTAATTTTATTCTGAAATGAACAGGTTTTTTTCTTCCCTTTGTGCTCGATGATGATGTGCTGGCCACATATGAGAGTTTTTTTGTTGCTAAATCATGTTTCATGGTTTTCATTTGGAAGAGTAACAGTCAACACTATGTGTATGGGTTTTTTACTTTTTTATGTTGTTTTGGCTAGATGATATCACTATTTGGTTTTCAGATTTGCTTTTGGATTATATTGTTTGAGGTGTTCCTAATGTATTTTGATGATGATGACAATGATGAATTGATGATGATGATGACGACTTGATGATGATGACGACTTGATGATGATGATGAGGACGACTTGATGATGATGATGAGCTTATTGTGATCGTTACATCTGTGGTTTGATACTGGTTTGTTGTTGGCGATAGCTTCGGGTGCTAATATTTTGTTCAACTTAAACATCATAAAACTTGTGCAGCACTGTTTATTTTGTTTTATAGGTGTTATGTTTGTTTGGCGTGGCACCGGCTTGCAGCCACAACAACTCATTTTCTTGAGCCTTTTTGCGTTACCAATACCGTCACAAAAACGATGCATTGCGTTGTAGAGTTGTTGATCGACACTCGCAACGCGCGAGGTTGATTACCACTAGTTGTCTTGAAAACTTTTTCCAGCAAAGTAAGCATGTTCACATGCCTTAACTCAAGAATCTGATTTTGATATGTAATTGGGTTTTTCTACATATTGCACATTTTATGTTTCTAGTATAATATTTTTGCGAGCCGAGGATCTCTCTAGATGCAGTTGCACGAATATTAGATGATATATGGATGAAAAGAGATGAAGAAAATGAATAAATTGATGCAAGATGGGCCTAGGACGTAACTTACTACGTCCTTTCTTAAAAAGAGCAGTTTTTGGGACGTAAGACAGAGGCTGACCATGTATTTTAGGGGCAGGACGTAACTTACGTCCCTAAGGATGTAACTTACGTCGTTTACTTAATTTTGGTGTAATTCTCCGGATTTTGACCATATTTAAGGAGGGTTATCAATTCTAAAAACCCTAATTCGTATTGGGAGCAAAAAGGAACAAACTTTGACCATTCTTGAAGATTCTTCCACTTCTCCAATTCATTCCAATCTATTAAATTATGTTCCAATCCGATTCTGTTGCCGAATTCATGAAGAAGCAAGGCTAAACTTCTTGTGATTTACCTCGGGTAATCTGTTTCGTGTTATTAGGTTTTTGCTAATGTTCAATTTGTGTTGGGATTAAACTTTGGAACCCGTTAAGTTCTTATTTGAGTTTAATTTGTGTCTTGATTGTTTAAACGATTGTTTTAGTAAATCTTGATTTGAATGTCATATGATTTTGCGCAAGTTATATGATTGCAAGGTTTTGGTTGTTAATTCAATTAGTATAGTGTACTAAGACCCGTTAAGTATTAGTTATCTCTATCACTTAATCATTACACGTATATAATCCCCATTAAGGATTTTCCACTAAGTTGAACAAAGCAATTCCCGAAAACCAAACCTTGATCCCGGGGTGGATTACTCTTTCTCATAACTATCTTCTTAATTAACTTTAATTATTTGCAATTTGTTTTCATAGTTTATTTATTAATCATTACAACATCCAATTTTCACAGCCAAGAGGCAATAGTATAAGTAATTCACTAATTTAGTTTTTGTTAAGTAACTTAAGTAAATAATCAAACGAATCGTGTAACACTAACCACATGCTCTCCGTGGATACGATACCTGACTTACCCTAGATACATAGATTGATTAGGTTTTTGCATGACCCCAACGACAGGTAATCAATACAGACACCGAAGTGTTTACTTAGAAGTTATATTCACTAAAATAATACTTGGGGGTGGCAGCGACCAATTTCTAATAGTTGGGAGTATTTAAATCCATTAACCCATAAAATAATAACTATGCAGGACACGTGACAGCACCACATTTATCCTTACCAAAATTTTCACGCCTTTCCCTCTTATTTAATAATTACCTTAAATACTAATAGTATTATTTAACTCTTTTTTAGATTAAAAATATTTTTTAATAAATTAAAAAAATATCTTTTTATTAATATTATTTCTAAAGAAACAATTTTATATAAAATAAAATTTTTTTCTAAAACATCAAAAATTTTAAAAAATACGAAATATTTTAAAATTAGTCTTTTTAAAAAATAAATTTTTTATATACCAAAAAATTTAAAATTAAAAATTATAATAAGAAAATTTTTAAAAAATGATATTTTTTAATACGGTTTGTTTTTAAATAAAAATTTTAATTTTTTTGGAAAAAAGTTTAAAAAGGTGATATTTTTGTTTTATTACTTATAGCTTATGCTCGTACGTAATTTCAATGATATCTTATCTTAGAATATCGTTTTATAATTAATAAAATTCCATTATATTTAATATTTTATTCATTTAATACGTATAATACACGAGTTTATTAAAACTAGTACTATATATAAAGCACTAGGTTAGTACCCCGTGTATTACATAGGTTGAATATATAAGTTATTATTAAATAATTAGTAAAAAAAATTTATGAATTATAAAACTATGCTTAAAAGTAAAATATGATTATAATTACTTATAAATATCTACTTTAAGTAAATAAATAATAATATATTTTTCTAAAACTTTTGTTTTATAAAAAAATTATGGTTTGTAAATATTTTGTTTTGTAAAATGATTTTTTTTAAAAGTTTGTTGCTTTTTTGTTTTTAGAAAGTGTGTTTTTAATTTGAAATAAATATATTTTCAATTTATTAAATTATACATTTTGTTTTAATTTGAAAATGGTATGAGTAATATTATTAGTATCCAATATTGGTTTTAATAATAGAGAGAAATAAGAAAGTTAATATGATGAGGTTTACGATTGCGTCACGTATTATCTTATTTTTTCTTTATTATAGATAGATTGATAAACAAACAGACAGCTACATATGTAGATAGATAGGCTAGAAACCCATCTATTAAACGGATTATAGTTAGTAATAAATACAAAGATTTACGGTACGATATTTTAATATAAGATATGAATTTTATATACGTAATAGTTCAAGAAAATAAAACAATAATATTATTTTTTAACTTTCTTATCCAAATAGTTTTATTTTTAAACATTCGTATTAAGATTATTTTATAAAAGAATTTATTTTTATAAAAATCTTGTTTAATAAAAACTCTGGTTTGTAATTATTTTGGTTGTTTTAATAAGATTGTTTTTAGAAAAGTTCATATTTTTATATTTTTACAAAAAGGACGGATTTAAAATATTTTGTTTCAAAAAAGTTTAGTGTTTATGAAAATTTCATATTATATAAATTTTTTTATTATTATATCTATTTTAATTAAAAAATATGATTTTTTGTTTTCTTAAAAAAATCTAACTTTAAAAAGATACATTGATTTTAAAAAATTTAGAAAAGAGAGAGAAATATTGTAATTAATAAAATTGATTTTTAATAAGAGAGATAAATTACTTTTAATGTTTAAATTACTATAATACTCTTTTGGAGGGAAAAATGAGATGATAATGTCTAGAAGAATGACAAGTGGCAAAAAGGTAAGTCAATAGAATGACATGTGGCTTTAGAAAGCTTGCTTTATTAGAATCTATAGATGTGAGAAAGGTAGTTTAAGATACCATAAAATTAAGAAAACTTACCATATTTAATACATAAGATACAACCGCTTTTGAGGGTAAAATATTACTTGTAACATTATTTACAAATAACCCCTTACAATTAATTACATAATAACCCTACACTTACTAACGCTTACATAAAAGTTCACATTATCTACCCATCAATCAAAAAAGGTGAATTTATTTTAAGATTTCAATTATATCTTATAATCTATCACGTTTAAAAACTTTTTGAGACTAAAATTGTAAGATGTGTTTTTTTAAACGTTTTGTTGTAAACTTTTTGTGGAACCGATATGTATTTTATAAGGTACAATAAGTTAATGTATAAATATACAAGTAATCATGCAGAACCTAATTATTTGGTGTTTTAAATTTCAGTTGGTCCAAATTGTTTCTAGATTGTTAAAACAACCCACATCGACCTTCCGGTCCATCTATACAGTTCACATCTGCCTTCTAGACCATCTACCGATGAGTCTGTCAAAGTGGAGGATATTTCTGAAAACCTTTCTTCTGCAGATATAGCTATGAATCAAGAAGTAACACCATATATTCTTGAAAACCATTCTCCATTAGATGTAGTGGTGCATCATAAGGAAATACCAGATGTTCATGGGTTTGCTCTTGATTACAAATGATGTCCGGCCAACATAGATGAGATCATTTGGATGTATGATCCTGTCGATTAAATTGATATCATCATGATGAGATTAGTTCACCACTGAATAAAATGACTACCGGATATATTTGCTTCAAGTGTTATGTTTAAAATTTATTTTTGTTTGATCGTGTATTACTGTATTGTGTCAATGGTTTCTTGAACTAGTTGATAATTTAAATGTTTATTTATTAGTTGTTAGACATGTGTAATGTTTATAATGTATATCCATCTTGATGATGTTACTACCTGAAAGATTAGAAAAAACATAATAGACTTTTGTAAAAATACTATAAGAATAACAAGTACTAAAAATGTATGCCGGATGTAAAATGTCGCCCCACTGCATTATGCTCGCCACATCGCCCGGGCACCTTCCTAGTATATAACATATATATATGTCGTTCCAAAAATGAAATTGGCTTTTAATAATCCAACCTATTGATTATTGGTTGATGTTAATACCAACTAACAATTTGATCGATATTAATCCCAATTTTTGATTTCGTTACTAATAACAGTCTCAGTCTAACTGTTTCTTAATTATGTTAGTTTTTAATGGCATAACACGTGACTTTGCTCATGATGTAGCATGTAACATGTCGTATTACATACTTAAAATATAAAATATAAATATATCACTCAATATTTTCTTTATCTCGAAGTTATTCAACAGACGACAAAAAGGTTACGTTGAATAATTTTAAAGAATAACCTTTGATACTAAATGAGTAATATATCTACACGTTTAATTGTAACTATGTTATATGTTACGTCATGAGCCACATCGCATCACGAGCCATGTCACGTGATACGTTTTAAAAAAACTAACGTAGTTAACGAACAGTGAGACTGAGACTGTTATTAGTGATAAAATTAAAAGTTGGGATTAATACTAGTTAAATTCTTAGTTAAGATTAATATTGAACAATAGTTAATAATTTGGATTCATAAAATCCAATTTTCCAAAAAAAAAAAAAAAAGAAGGAAAGATATGTTTGTAACGGCAAATCTATCATGTTTTCTACTTTTAAATTATATTAAATTACATCATGTATATGTTTAACTTAAAATTTTCTTGAAGAGGTAAAATCTCTATCAAATGAGATAATCTCATCTTAACAAATAAAAAAGAAAAAGGTCTTACTATAACTATGTGTTTCTTAACAAATGAGCCTTACATTAATTGTTTTGGAATAAGGCTCCCCATGGCTTTTCAAAGTATAGGTCATCTATTTGAGTCTCACTTGATGCAATATATTTTAAGTGGGTCAGGAGTTTTACCACAATGGGCCTTTGGATGGTGGGTTTCCCCTGGATTGATGGACGGGCCGGGTTACTAACGTTGTCTGTGTTTGTGGGCGTGAGTGGCCTTTCACCATTAAATTTACTCGGATGACTAGACTTAAAAGTATTCGTTGGTTATTAAAAAACTACGAGAATTGGATGCATTAAATACATACCTTTTTCATTTCTCGATACAAATGAAACATAGGAATACGTAAAGATAAACGGCAAAATATATGGCCTCATACAACCTTTAATAAATTAATATTTTTAAATGTTATTGGATTTAATAATAACAACTTTTAGTAATTAGTTGATATTAATTTAAACTCAAAAAATATTTATAGACAATCTCAATTTTTATCTTATTTTTCTTCAATGATACCTTATTAATTGAGAGTTAACCACGCTTATTTTTTGATAACGTGCACTACTTATGTGGCCAAAACACTAACTAACAAAAATTTAAAAAATTATATTGTTCTTTTATCACTTGTATATAATGCAATAATATCTTATATCAAAACATCGTTTTATGCTTGATTAATTTTTATTAATAACTATAATATTTTATTTATTCAACCTGCGTAACGCACACGGTATTAACCTAGTTTTTAATAATTAAAATTAATACGTTATATTAGATCTCATGAAATTAAAACATTCGCTTTAACTATTTCTTCTTTTGTCTCGATTTAAATTTTATAGTCAGGAGAATAAATTAAACGATTTTCAACATTAAGGGTTCGATCATTCGTCAAAATTTTCATTTAATGTTCCGCAGTTTCGAGTAACTATGATAGTATTACACTGCTTGATCTAGCTATAAACTTTAATTTACAATACTAAAAACTACAGTTTACCCGTGGTAACGTCTAAATTTCAGTGTGTAACTAGTATTATATGTTTAATAAGTGGTGTATGAATCTGAAACTCGATTGTAAGACAATATCAAGTAGTATTAATATATATATCCTTCTACATACAATATCCGCTAATCTATCATATGATTCATATCCTACTAATAACTTAATTAATTAGTTAACTATTAAGTTCTAATTGCCATTCAAATATTATATCATATCATATTCTATCATTCACATATTATATTATATCATATCATATGTTGTCAGTTTGAATCTTTCAACATTCGGGTCGGGTCACCAGCATTGATCAGTCTCCCAATTCCGGCCACTATAACCACTATATCCACTATACGACGGAGCCGATCTAACGCTCGAATACGTTCTCGATCGGAAAAACCTCCGATCATAATCCGCCCGTTTATCAGGATCCGAAAGGGTGGAATAAGCGTCGTGAATCTTCATAAACTCCTCGCCGGAGGAATCATTCACATCGGGGTGTGACGTTCTGGCCAGCCGCCGGTACGCCGTTTTGATCTCACTTCCGGTGGCCTCCGTTGAGATTCCGAGGATCCCGTACAACGACGGAGGAGAAATGACCGCCGTGGGCGGCGGAGCGAAGCATGTGGTCTCGCCGGAGTAAGCGGTGGCGGAGATCGGCGATGTGTGTGGTGACCGGATGTTGGGTGACGTCGGTGACGGTAGGGCGGTGGGGGAAGTGTGAAGCGGCGGTGGTGGCGGTGGCCGGAGGCGGAGGGGGTTGGGGTGGTTGCCGGAGAAAACATGACGGACGGTGGTCGCCGGAGATGTGACGGTGGTCGCCGGAGGTGTGTAGAGGATATGAAATAGCTGTGGATATATATAAGCCGACGGTGGTGTTTTTTTATTAGCCTCATTCAATAATTTCTATCCTTTTTTTTTTTAATTATTGTTTTATTGTAAAATATTAAATTTATGATAATGGTCTATTTTCTATGCTTTTACGCATGATATTTTGTTCGATATAATTTTTATTTATATGTTGAAGATCCCACAAAATCACAATTAATTAACTGATAAAGAAAATGGTTGTTTCCAGAAGTGTTAATTTTTTAACAACGGCTTGTAATATAGTGGACGTATGTAATGGTTTTGAGATATAATTGTTAATAACAATTCTGTCAACCAATCAATTTGGGAAAATTTTAAATTGTTGTATTTTTCAAAGATTTATTTAAGCTTATATAGGTATCATTTGATCCATTGATAAATTAGACGTCTCTGTCTTACGTTATGTGTGGCTGTGATGTAAAATCGGAGGTTTATAATTTGGATTCTCTCCGTTGTCACGTCTCTCGAGTGCTTAAAATTGACTTATTATTTTACTTTTTTCTTTTTTCTCTTTTTTACTAACTTAAATTTATCATATATATTACTAGCCTATAGTCACGTGTATCACGGGTTGAAACAATAAAATTGGTTTAAATTTATTGAATGATAATTTTTAAATTATGTGTTGCAAATAAAATTTTTCGATACATATACAAAATATAATATGTTATTAATCACAAAGTCAAAGTTCGTTTTACTAATTTAAATGGTCAAAATGATCATTTATTTGATTAGTAAAATATGTTTGGGCGGGAAAAATAAATAGAGAAAACACAAAAGAATAACAAATGGCATAAATGTGTTTCCATACTATACCAAGTGTCTTAAAAGTTAGTCTTTTATTATATATATAGATATAGATATAGATATAGATTTTTTGAACGATGGGTGGAACTCAAATTCGTATTGAGAGGTACACTATACACTAGTATTATCATTAGGCTAGTATTATCACCGGGTTGTAAAATAAAACCTTGTTTATTTTGAACGATGGGTGGAACTCAAATCCTTATTGAGAGGTACACTATACACTAGTATTATCATTAGGCTAGTATTATCACCGGGTTGTAAAATAAAACCTTGTTTATTGATTTTATATAGGGGAATTGCATACATCCTTTTTTTCGCATGAAAATATACACATTTTTTTAAAACATAAGTTTTTAACGTATTGGTACAATGTTTTTTAGCATGCATTCAATAAACATATAGTTTTACAAGTTAGACCCCTGATCCACTTGTGGCATATTATACAATGTGAGACTGAAACTAATTACCTTCATTTTGAAAAATCATAAAGTGCCTACTTACAAAACAATTGATTTAGGAATCATTGGCGATATCACTTTACATACCATACGTTCCAGATTAAACATAATTTAGATTTTAGGCGTCAACCATGGCCTCTATCTCTCTGACACCCAGAAGACCTAGGTTTGACTCAAAGAAAACCGGTTTGGGAACCGGTTCGGCCGTTTTTTACAAGTTAAACCGTTTGAGTAGTCATGGGCAAAAAAACCGGTTTGGGAACCGGTTCAGCAGGAAAAACCGGAACCGGTTTCAAAGAAAAACCGGTTTGGCCCAAACCGGTCCCGAACCGACCCAAACCGCCGGTTTCTATACCGGTTTGGTAGCCCCGAACTGAAAACCGGTTTATAAACCGGTTTAAAAGTTAAAAACCGGTTAAACCGGTAAGAAAAACCGGTTTCAGTAAAAAAACCGGTTTCAAACCGGTCCGAATCGGTTTGACAGGTTCGAGTATTCAGTGAGCCAAACCGGTTTGTAACCCGAACCGGTTTGAAGAAAAACCGGTTTGACTCTGCCACAAAAAAACCGGTTCGGTTTTGAACCCGAACCGGTTTGGCCGGAAAAACCGGTTTGAACACCTCTAGGTTTGAGCTCCAAGTGGCTTTTTGACAAGGTTTTTTATATAATTGTTAATTTTTCAATTTTTATATATTTTTTCATTATTTTTCCATATTATTTATTTATTTATTTATTTATTTATTACTATTATTATATATTATTATTATTATTATTATTATTATTATTATATTATTATTATTATTATTATTATTATTATTATTTTATGCGATAATTATGCCAAAAGAAAAAAAGACCCTTTATAGCCTTCATGAGTCGATGGAAAAATAAATTCAGTATTGGACATAGTATGACTTTATCTTTGATATGTTATGTATAACTAAATCTACTACTATTTTATGCAAAAAAATTTATATCTAACATCCAGGTTCTCCGTTAATCGCATGGGCTAAAATTACTTGTTAATATAAATAAATATAAATAATTAAGTAGACATAATATTAAACACAATTATATTAATAATGTTTGCGGTAAATATATAATTTTGTAGAAATAATATGAAAACATAAAACAAAACACAACATTTGGGTTAAATAAGTCACATTCTTATCAACTCACGAAGACTCTTGCCGTGCTTTCGAGTTTATGTTTCTAGCATGATTTTCAATTTGTGTCAAATTTTCAAGATTGTGTTATGTTCAACCCATGAATATAATCCGTTTGGCAGCCTTAAATATAATTAAGATGGTTGTACAAACATGAAAAAAAAAAACTAAAAAAGCAACATCACATTCCAAATCTTGTTTTCTTCAATTAGATATTTGTTATAAATGATAACGGTTAAAGGTCGGAAATAAATGTCAAATTGTATAAATTTCTCATAAAACACCCATGTTGCTCATATAATTCTGTTTAAAAGAATAGTCTGATGGGTGATGTAACTCATTTGTTCTATAAACATTACATCAAATTCTGATACAACCGATATGTGACAAGTCTTATACCTTGTCATGTTTCGATCCATAAATTAGCACGTCCTTAAGGGCCAACGCCCTCGTTGGTCACGGCTGGCTCTCTCCAGGCCATCACTTCGAGTTTGGTTTTAATACCAACACTGTTACAGACCAAACACGAACTTAGCTCAAAATAATAGTTTGATGGTTGATATAATTTATTTGGTCTATAAACTACACATCAATAGCTCATAAAACGGACGTGGTACAAGTCTCATATTTTGCAATGGTTTTGGTTTATAACAAATGCAAAATAGAATTGATATATTGAAATAGGAATTTAGTTTTGAACAAAAGGTAATCAAAACAGAGAGATAATGGGAAGTGATAATTACTAGCATAGTAACATAAATGAAATGGTATACAACTTCCTTTGCAACTCTAATTAAAAAATAAAAGACAAATAAAAACGAAAATGACTGGCCGAGATGAAATTTTCTAGTTCTCGTAATATAAGAAGTTTGAATTAATCCCTATTTTATATATTAATAGGGGGATAAAACAGTAAACCTAAAAAAGTGAATAACATGAGATCAAATCTTGATCATTAATTAATGAGTAAATTATTATTTGTATTTTTGATGTTTACATATTTTAACTACTTGAATGTCTATTGTTTCAAAACCTCCATTTGCTTCCTGACTTTTTATTTTTATAATTATTTGAGTTTATATAACTAATAACAATTAACTTTTTTTGTTAACTTTTACTAAAATGATTAAAATACCCCCAGCGCTCAAATTGTTAAAATACCTCTATTTTTACTTTTATTATTAGTATGTTTTCGTGTGTATATATGTATGTATATTAATTATTTTTTATTAAAATACATTTGCAAACTAATTGTTAAAATAATCATTGTTATATATTTTTGTAATATTTATTATCAAAAAAATATTCTTTATGATAATTATTTAATACACATGTTTTAAATATACATATAAACACGCATTTTCTACAAGCATTTATATTTTATAACTTTTTTTAAATGTTTGAATCGTTCATTTCCTAAAATCATTTGTCTTTTTAAGCCATTTGTTTTCTGAATTTTTTTTAAATAGTTCATTTTTTAATTTTAATAATTAAATTGATTTAAAAATCAAACTATTTTAAATAGAATTCACACAAAAAAAACAATTAAAAAAATGATCTAAAAAGATGTATAATATAAAGAAACAAAAAACAAATGACTTAAAAACAAATCTTTTAATAAAAAGAAATTTTAAAAAGAAATAATAGTTAAAAAGATTAATAAGCAAATGAGTTTGAACAAGATTTATTATAAACGAATTGTTTTTGAAAAGACTCATTTATTTTTATATCTAAAATATATAGTATTAAATAATAAAAATAATAAATTATTAAAAATAAATACTACAAGAAAATACGAGAACGATTATTTTAATCATTATCTGCAAAAGTAATTATTAAATAATTTTTTTAAAAGAAATACTATACGAATATAAAAAAAGTATATTTGCAAACGTTTTTAAATAATATTTAATATACATACATACACATACACTAATAACAAAAGTAAAAATAAAGATATGTTAACTGAAAAATTAACATCCGTTAGTTATATAGACTCAAATGGTTACAAAAATGAAAAGTCGAGTGAGCAAAAAGAAGTTTTAAAACGTTAGGGATTCAAGTAGTTAAAAATGCAAACGTCGGGGATGCAAATAGTAATTTACTCTTAATTAATTTTGATCGTAATGTCATAATTAAACACAAAACCTAGTGTAATTAAAATTCTATAATAACTCTAATTTGTACACTAATACATATTGCCAATGTCTAAATAGTAAACCGAGCAAAGCACTTTTCGCATGTGAAATAACCAAGTACTATAGAAATCATCATCAACAAAACTCAAGAGCTGTTTGTTTCACACTATTAATGGTTCAAATGTCCGAATGGTTCAACACTTAATGGTTCAGATTGTTCGTTTCGTGAGTAGATGTCTGAATGGCTCAGCACATTTGCCTCTGAATGATTAATTATTATACAAAGTCTGAATGGTTAAAACCTTTTAACTAAATTGATCAGACATTTGCCTCTGAATAGTTAAGTAATATACTAACTTTTAATAATTCAGAATTTTTACTGGTTCAACACTTAATGATACAGATCTATTAATGGTTCAGCAACTACCAATCGGATTAAATGAAGCCGTAGAAAAAGCTCATTAATAGTACTTTCTTCTAATTACATAAATGGAAAGAAATACTAATTATTGTTATTTTACATGTGAAACATCACCATAAAACATCATTTCACATATAGAGTAGCCAAACTCCTTAGAATTTTACCTTAATCAAAACTAAATTCTTTTAATCGGATTGAATGAAACCGTCATCAAACTACCAAAGATAATGATGGTACATTCTTCATAGTACGTAAAACATAAATAAAATATGAATGGGTGTCGTTCCACATGTAGAATAGAGTTATTTTTCATGTGAAATATAGATTTTTCTTGTTGATTGTTATACTACAAAAATACTTGTGTGAATCGAAAATGATGGACACGTCTTTTGTAATTATTATTGAAATGGGAAATAAAGAATTGAAGGCTTTCATTAACACACATCATGACCTAAATATCTCCCACCCATTCTTCAAGCTATGAAATGCAACATTTCTCTTAATTAAAATTGTATCTAAAGATGAAAGGTCATATCACAATATAATTGTCTCTTACTCTTATCTTTGCTAATAAGTTTTTCCTTTAGATCTAGCGTCTCTGGCATCAAAGAGTGCATCACCCCCGTGTTTGCACCACTAGAAAAACTTATCGGACGGTTATTGTTGCCAGTGAAACCTTTATATCCAGTCTCAAACACTGAAGAGCATACAGTATCAACATCGTGTCTCCGCCACGGGTGGTTCTTTAATCATCCATAATTTTCTAATGAACGTGTAGAAAATTGGTTATAAACTAAAAAGGGTAGGGTGATTTATGGTGGCCACTTTCACCAGACAAAAAGAGATCAAGCAAAGGTAAGTGGGAATGATCTTTTTGTTTTCAATATTATGACAAATTGTTGCAACATAATGGAAGGCTTGCACGCACATGGAACAAACTAACCGATTTTTTTCTTTTCTAAATATAATAAGCTTACATCCATCTTTTAGTCTTTAATATCTTCTATATATAATGAACTTTAAAAATCCACATTAGACACAACAATACGTATTTTATAACTTTTAATTTGAAAGTGGTATAACTATGATTAGTTGTTCTTTTATGATTATATTGGTTTTTGGAATTTAACCAAAAAATTGACAGCTTGACGTATTCTTTCTCAAATAACTTATGCGTGAGATATCATCAAATAAATTTGATTATGTAGGTTTTATACTTTTTATAGAGTGAATCTCTTTTGAATCGTGAACGAAATGACTCTTAAATCAAAGTATTTTGGTGGTACACATAAAACAAGAACATATACTTGTTATTCTTTTTTTTTTTTTATAAAACTGGTACAAGAAAAACGTATGAGAATAAGACTAATAGCCTTTTTTACAGTTGTAGTGAAACATCATAATGTTTCGTTGAAATGACACAATAATTCGTGAAAAAGTATGTTTATTAGTAGTTCAAATAGTTAACAGTTATTCAGTTACTATCAATAATAACTTTTGTAAGCAGGAAAACCTTTAGCAACTCAGTTACTGATAATGATTGACTTATTAACAATAAGTCAATTACTCTTAATCATGCATGTTGATGTACACTTATTGTTGATGACCAAAGCTGTTGTTGGTTGCAATTACTACTAATAACGCAAGTTACTACTAATCATACATACTACTAATAACATTTTTGATGTTAATCACAATTATCATTTATGGACCAAGTTACTACTAAGCATAGTTACGACTAATGCTGGTTTCCACAACTTTTCAATAACAATGCAAAATCCGAAGCAATTTTCAAAAGCTTTTCAACTTAATCACAAAATATTTCTACCACACGCTGATTGGTCAACAAAACCCTTACCACAGGCGCAACCCCTTGCTCCTATGCCTCGAGGCATAGCACGTGAACCCACCAAGGGCATGCTACTTGGAACCCTGTCAAGGGGCGCAATAGCATGTACTCCACATCTAATAACTCGTATAAATGTTTATTTTTATTTTTCCTGAGTCTTAAGTAAATCCAACCAAATTAAAATGATTTAATTACCTTAAAATCACCAAAAGTTTTTCATGTATAAACCAATGCACAACATTGAAGACTAATAGACCTAGTTGATGCACTAGTTTTGTATTTCTATGCATTCGTTTTGTATGGTAGTGCCCCGAATCAAAAACTAGTACATAACAATACAAAAATTAAGGCATAACCTTACAAAATTGATCGTCATAATTACATATACTACAAATATGAATGTGGGAGCCATTTGTTAACTGAACAATAAGTCGCATTTACTGTGATATATCATAAAACAAAGAAAACACAATCAAATTGTCTTGGCTTAGTGCTAAGTATGCAAGCAACTAAACCCCTTGCAGTAACCATTTTTCTTAGTTTTTTTATATTTCTTTTAATATTTTAACGGCAGCACCGCCATAATTTACTTGCTTTCTTTTAATATAGATTTTAAATATTTTAATACTTGCAGCTGTCATTTTTCTTGGTTTCTTTATATTTATTATAATATATATATATATATATATATATATATATATATATATATATATAGAGAGAGAGAGAGAGAGAGAGGATGGATCCTAAGAAAATCACAATATTATAAGAAACTAAAGAAAATCAATGAAAATGATCACATAATTTATAAATTTTTTTATCACTACACTCTATATATATGTGTGAGTATATATAAATAAGGCTATGATCAAATGAAAACCGTAGCATGTTTTACATATACTTCACACATAGATTACGTATACGTAACCATTTTTCATTCGATATACTGTTACGTATACGTAAGACTCTTCATTCTCTTATGTATGCTCAACATATATGCATCAAATACTTAAATAACATTTTAACAATTAACATAACAAAAAATTATGAATTATATTATTGGTTTCCGTGATTTTATTGTTTCTAACATAACTATTGGTTTTCTTAGGAACCCTCATATATATATATATATATATATATATATATATATATATATATATATATATATATATATATTAATAGAGAAAGAATGTTAACATTTGTTTATTGCGATAACCCATTAACCAAACTAGTGGTCCATAGCAGGCCTCGTCATCACTGTAACTTAAAGTTACAGCGATAAACTAGTGGTCCACAATGAACGTTAAAAAAATTTTAAGAAAAATATAGCAAGACTATATTCAAATTAAAGATATTAAAATGATCTATTTAATGATGTAATTTGTATAAAAAATAATATCATATAAAAAAGTTAAAACCGTTTTAAAAAAATGGAGGAAAATTGTTAAATCAGTGGTGTAACGCAGTGTAAAAGTTAGTTATAATATATAATCATGGTGTAAGTGTTTATTACATTAGTGTTAATAGGTTATCGTAAAAAAGATGGGTTAACAACTGTTCCTTACCCATATATATATATATATATATATATATATATATATATATATATATATATATGTAGGATTAGATTCAAATGAAAACCAAAAGAAATTGTGTAAACCAATAAATCAAATCTCCACCTTTGATTAATAAAAATCAATGGCTCATATTTTTTTTTTTTAATAAAATAACAAAAAGTTGTACTTTTATTGGAACACGTTTACAAAAAGTCAAACAAATATGAGCCATTGATCTCGTAAATCAAAGGTGTAGATTTGGTTATATATGTATATATATGTATATATATGTATATAGGGTTGGGTTCAAATGTAAACCAAGAGAAATTATATAAATCAATAAAGCAAATCTCCACCTTTGATTTACGAGATCAATGACTCATATTTGTTTGACTTTTTATACACGTGTTCCAATAAAAGTACAACTTTTTATTATTTTATTAAAAAAAATATAAGCTATTGATCTTTATAAATCAAAGATGAAGATTTGGTTTATTGGTTTACATAATTTTTTTTTTGTTTTCATTTGAACCCAAATTTTATTATATATATATATATATATATATTTAAATATAATATTATATTAAATTCTGCATATATCATTGTGATGTGCATATTTGTTTTAATTAAAATTTTATTAAAATTGAGCTCGTTATAATTAGGGTTGTCAACCGTGTCGTTTGGCGGGTCATAATATCTAACCCGAACCTAACCCATATTTTTATTCGGGTCAAAAACTTCAACCATAATCTGAACCTATATAAAATCATGTAATGACCCATTTAACCCATTATTCTAAAATGGTCAAAAAATAATTGTAATTCAATATCAAAGTACCATTGTAAAATTACATATATAACGAGACGTCAAATGTTATGGTTTTCAAGTTTAAAACATATGTTTTTGGTAATAAATATTTGTTATTTGATAAACTTTAAAGTGAAGTACATAACTTAATTTTTAAATTAAATTTCAAAACTAAGAAAAAGACCTAAAAATGATATAGTAATATAAAAAATAAAGACATATAATAATTATTTAAGCATATATTATGAAAACGGGTCAACCCATTTTCAAGAGGGTCAACTCGAACCCGACTTGTTTTTTAAAGAGTAGTACTTTCCAACTCAAAACCTCTTTCTTCGTGTCGGATTCGGGTTCGTGTCAAGAACTGACACCCCTAGTTAAAATATAATTTAACTTTTAATTTTTAACTTGTAAGCACAATTTGTTTTTTATAACTTTTAATATATAACATTATATAAAATTATGAATATGCCGTTGCAATATATTTATTTTTTCTAATGTTATGATATTAATTATAATTAAAATCGAGCCATGTCAACACACATCACAATTATCAACACAATTTTTCATTGAACAGTAACCTCTATGTACACCAAACCTAGATTTATAATCAACTATAAACCCTGATGTGAAAAAAAGATTTACAGAATAAGCTAAATTCACAATACAAATAAAAGGCTGAATCTTAATCATTTTACACATCTATAGTATCACAAAGCTGAATCTTAATCATCCTACACATCTATAGTATAATAAATATGTACCACAAAGCTGAATCTTAATCATCCTACACATTAGTAGGGCATGTAACATTAATGATACGAAGCAAAAAACAATTCAACGAGATAATTTTATAATAAATATGTACGACAAAGCTGAATCATAATCATTCTACACATCTATAATATCTAATAAATTTTTTTTTCACTTGTCATTCTCTTAACTCATGTTTTTGACACTTGTCATTTTTTTTAAAAATTCTCACTTTATTTTCATCCAAAATGTTATTATAGTAATTTAAACATTTAAACTAGTTTCTCTATTTTAATAAAAATATTATTATAGTAATTTAAACATTAGTAGGGCATGTAAAATTAATGATACGAAGCAAAAAACAAGTCAACGAGATAATTTTATAATAAATATGTACCACAAAGCTAAATCTAAATCAACCTACACATCTATAGTATCTAATAAATTTTTTTTTTTTTGCCAATTGTCATTTTTCTAAACATTCTCACTTTATTTTCCCTTCAAAATGTTATTATAGTAATTTAAACACTCAAACTAGTTCTCTCTTTTAATAAAAATTAATTTTATTAATTGATGTATTTCTATCTCTCATCTAAATTTTTTAAAATCAAGCTAATTTTATTAAGTAAATTAAAAGTTTAATCTTTTTATTAAAATAGAAATAATAAAAAAAGCAAGAATAATTAGAAACAACCAGAATATAATAACCAGAATAATTAGAAACTCAAGTTTTTAATAAACAAGATTTTTATAAATAATAAATTTTTAAAAAAAAAATCTTAAAACGAATGTTTAAAAATAAAACTATTTAGATAAGAGAATTAAAAAATAGTATAATTGTTTTATTTCTTGAACTATTACGTATATATAATTTTAATCATATGTTATATTAAAATATTGTATTGTAACTCTTTATTTTTATTACTAACTATGATTCGTTTAATAAATAAGTTTTTAACCTATCTATTTACCTATGTGTCTATCTATCTATAAAAAAAATCTAGAATAAAATTTTACACAATTGTAAGTTTTATCATATTAACTTTCTCATTTTTTTATTATAATTAATAATATTGAATACTAATCATATTACTCATATCATTTTCAAATTAAAAGTTATATAATTTAATAAATTAAAACCTATATTTTATTAAAAAACACTTTTTAAAAATAAAAGTTTTATAAAATATAGAATACAACAAACTTTTTTTTTTAAAAATAAATTCATTTTTCTTAAAACAAATATTTAAAACCCATATTTTTATAACTTAAAATTTAAAAAAAAAATACATTATTATTTATGTACTTAAAGTAGCTATTTATATATAATTATAATCATATTTTATTTTTAAACATGGTTTATAATTCATAAATTTTATTACTAATTATTTAATATTTTATTTATTTAACACGTGTAATAAACGAGATACTAACCTAGTAAGCACACATAGTTGTGACTCCACACGTAATGGAGGTAAACAAACACTTGTCCATTATTATTTTAAAAGCTACGTCATTATCCACTACTAGACTAAGCACCCTCAATCTTATGAGAAGGAAGACTCCTATAAATACATAGGATATCGTATAGCAAGAAACTATGTGGTAAAATATATATTACTACTATAATAAAAAGGTGACCGGAAATGACACGTGATAACATTACATTTTTTAACAAAATTTTTCGCTTCACTCTTTTATTAAATAATCAAATTAATTACTAATAATTAAATTAACAAAAAGATATCTTTTTATTAATGTTATTTTCAAGGATATAATTTAATATAAAATAGGAAATTTTTTTAAAACCTAAAACTTTTTTAAGAATATAAAATATTTTAAATTTGATGTTTTTAAAAAGTAAAATTTTTATAAACAAAAGATAATTGAAATTTAGGTTTATAATAATAAAAATTTCAAAATGATACTTTTCAAAATGTTTGTTTTGAAATAAAATTTTCATTCTATTTATAATAATGAAGATTTTGATCATATATTATCTTAAAATTTTGATTTGTGATTAATAAAATTCAATTTTATTTAATATTTTTTATTCAACACGTGTAATATACAAGTTCATTAAAATTATTTAATAATATATTCTATAAAATTAAGTGTTTCCTCATACACGTAGGGGTTGGGTATAATATCAAACCAATTATAATTAAAGTGACGTAGCTCTTGAAAGATTTAGGTTTCAAGTAGGGACGTTCATCGGATCGGATAAAGGATTATTAAGATCGCATTATTCGGATTTGAAAATTTCAAAACCCTATCCGAAATCCATTCCGATCCAAATAAGGATATCTCTATTCGATCCAAATCTATGCGAACTCTTCGGATCGGATTTGGATATATCTGGATAATCCGAATTTATCCAAATAAACTAAATAACAAATTTTTCTATTTTTTTGTTCCTAATTTATTTTGGCTAATTTTTTATTCTTAACATTTTATAAGTTTAAAATGATAATAAAAGACATAAAAACTGAAAATACAAATTTGACTTGTACACAAATTGAAACATAATAGGTAATTATATATAATCTGAATATTATAATCTCTACTTTAGAACAACAATCGATTATCGTATAATTGTTTAAAATTAGAGAACTGAAATGTGTTAATATTCTTGAATATTGAGTCGAAAATATAACAATGTAGTTGGGTAATGAGTATTTGGCTAGAAACATAGTTGAATTTTTGTTCGGATTAATCGGATATCCGAATAATCCGAACAATCCGAATAAAAAATATTATGATATCCGGAATCCGATCCGAAATCCAAATAAGAAATTCGGATTCGCATGAGATCCGATCCGAATATCCGAATAAGGATTCGGATTTGGATATGAACTGAATTTCGGATATTTTCAGATATCGAATTTTTTAAATACCACTAATTTCAAGCCCCGTATTAAATGATTTAGTGTGATTTAGTTCCGGTGTAGTTAGAGAAATTAACAGTTACAAAAAGTTTTTGCATATAATTTTTTTAACGTCAAATCTATCGTTTTATTACCGGTAAACTTCTTGAATATAAAAGCGAATTTTGATTTGAGGTGATCGAAAGAATAAGTAAACGATAATGTTGGCCCGACATGTGGGTCCCGTGAGTCATTGTCCAATAGGAAGCAACCACTGTTGTATCCTTCTAGAAGAGTTTCAATAAGATTTTAAAGGCTGAGTCAGCCAGCAGACCACTCACGGGAGTTATCCACAATTTTTTGGATATTATTGGACGCCTCTCTTTAAATAAATCATTCAATATTAAAATAATGATTATTGACTTTTTTGTTTTATAATACTTTATGGGTTATAATATTAAAACACCCCAGATCATAAATAGATATCTTATATAGGTCTCGTGTAGCTTCAAACGCGGTGTATAAGGAAAACTTAGAGGAGGGGAGGGGGTTGTCAGAGGTTTATACGTCTCATATGTCCCTATACGACCCACTATACGACATATATTGGCTATACGATTCCCTCCTATACGACACGTATATAGCTATATGAACCGTATAAAAATATGAGGTCATTTAAATTTTGCAGTGTTTATCCACGACCTAATTTATATAATTATCCAGAATTACTGGGTTAGAATGGGCACCTTCATAAGTATTTCTTTAATGAAATTGAATGGCAACATGATGGGAAAGATAAGCACCCCCAATAGAAAATATAATAATACAATATTGTCCATAAATAATGTAACATATAAAAATGGTAAATTATTTACGTATTGAATATTTTTTTTATTTCTTTACAATATTAGTTAAATTTTAAAGTAAATTACAAATTATATCCTTTATTAATACATAAAATTACATCGTGTGTCTTTTATTTTCAATAATTACATTGTATGCCATTTTTTATTTAAAAAAATCGCACACATATTGTCTTTTACACTAACATTCATTCAAATTCACAGTTAAGTTAGCTATGTGTTCCTCACATGAGTGACATTTATAAATTAATAAAACATGGAGTAATTATGACTTTAATAAATCATCTAACTTTTATACTTTTTTTTTTTTTAAGAATGACCAATAAGAAACAAACTCTAAATCCTAAATTGAATGCTTAGATTGAAGCAGCGGAATCTAGATCACTACACAAGAAGCTAGAGGAACGAACGACGCTCCGACATCAAGGCAGATTCTACAGTTAGAGCAACGAAAACAATTGAAATTATTAATTCTACATTGCATCATAACTGAATCCAACGTCTTCTCCATCATTCAGATTTAACCAAATTAAAGGATAACTTGACATCACTAAATCCATCGTATTCCTCTTCCCCCAAAGGATATCTGAAATTTCGGATATCCAAAATTTTAGATACGGATACAGATTGTGATTTTTACTATCCAAAAATTTTGAATATTTAACTTTAAATACCCTAATATGAAGATAAAAGGAATGAAGTGGTAGAAATATTTTTAACTCGTAGGCATGTAAATACAAAAATACTTTTCATGTGAGTGACACATATATGACTTAACTATTAATTTGAATATAGGTTAGTATAAAGGATGACAGATGTACAAATTATTTAAAAAAAAACATTTAATGTAATTATTAAAAGTAAAGGACATAACATGCAATTTTATACATAAATAATGGTCACAATTTGTAATTTACGCTAAATTTTAATATTGGCCTTTAGTTAACGTTATCTTAATTAAACCAATCATATATATAACTCTTGAGTGACGGATTTGCTTAAAAAACTAAAAAGCTACGCCCATGAGTGTGGTTAAACTTTGGTATTCTCAAAATAGAAGTTGATTTTTCACACGATTTAAATAATCATTCTTCTTAATTTTAACTCACACTCATCCACATTAAAACTCCAAACCCCTAAATAATTATTAAGTAATATTAATTCCTTAAACATCTTGACGAAAAGAATAATTTTTTTATTTCCAAGTACTTTCAAACAATTTGGACAAGTTTTTAATCAAAACTAGTTCAAGTACACAAATGGTTGAGTCTAATGTAAAGATGTATAAGTTGAGTTTTAGTACTTCCACACTATAAAAGACATCTAACAAGTTTAGAAAAAATCTCCAACGTATTTTTTGATTTATTTTATGAAAATTGTGATTTTACATAAATTTTTTATTCAATAAAACTTGTTTTAGTTGTCATTTTCAAAATTTACATCTTTCATTTTATCATAGTTCATTCTTGATGAAACTAAGAGTCGTGACTGCACTTTCAGGTTGAAGTTAATTGGTAGTTCAGTCCAAATAAAAACAATCGAATAAAACTCACTACATGCAATCAAGAATAAGTATGTATGTGTGAATTCGGGAACCAGAAGGACAAAAGAAAATACCTAAGAAAAATAAAATCGTTTTTGCAAGGGATGGGGCAGGAAACGGCCGTTTGGTAGTTTTTCATTTGAATTGAAATATATTAAAATATTACGTCATTTTTACCTTAATTTCACATGTGAAATTAAAAAAAAATTAATTTTTAACGCATTTTAATCAAGCCATTTTCACCTCGACCATTCATCCTCGACCTAGCCAGGGACACTATCCTTTGAACCCCACAACTAGGGCGTTGCCCTCAAACCCCCAACCAAGGAGGCCTTTTCTATTTGGAACCTAATTGTTTATGGGCTTCACCCTAAGAATTTAAGAGATTGTAATATCAAATGTCATAATAATCTTAAACAATGGTGCACTCCGCACTTCTTGACACGTTTGATACGTATTATGATAATATCGGTCAAATAGTCAATTCTATTACACTAAAATAAATAACAATTTCTCGATTAAAGCCATACTTTACAACGTCTATGTAATATATAAATTTTGGTTTAGATTACAAAAGACTTGTTTAAAAATCCGTGAAAATAAGTTCATTTTTAAGTGTTTCTAAGCTCTATTTAAACGCTCTTTATTTTATTTTTAAGTTGATGCATTTTACATGTTGGAGGATTCATAGGCTCGTTGTTAGCTAGAGACATCGAAATTTAACTTGTCTTATTTTCACATACATGCTACGGTCGATCATATAGTCAAATCGTTCACCAAGGATGCTAATTTAGTCACTTGATTATTTAAAATTTGTTAAGCTTCTGGTGGGGTGATTGATCGCCATTAATCACAAGAATCGAATTATTCAAATTTTAATTTTTTGAAACTTGATTCGAATTAGATTCAAAGAATTCAATTCGTACTCGAACTCGAATTTGAAATCAAGTTCGAATTCGATACGATCGAATTTGATTGTCGAATTCGAATTCACCAAAAAAATTATTTTAGTTTTTATTTTAAAAAGTAATAATCTTTAATATATAAAAACAGTGTTAGGAATTATAAATAGAAATTTATAATATTAAACATATAATTGAATATATATATATATATGATTCATTTATATAAAACATAAAATAAATGATGTATTATATGTATAATAAAACTATATGTATAATTTTAATTAGAATTTCATATTGAATAGAATTCGAATTCGAAAATTCGAATTGATGATTTACGAATTGAAATGAATTGAATTTCGAGTTTTTCGAACTTGATTAGAATATTAAACTAGTTACTGTCAGAGGGGTATACGTCTCATATAAAACTATACGATGCCTTATACATCTCATATGTGCCTATTCAACACTAAAGACGCGGATAAATTCAGGTGGCTGCCAAAGGGTTATGTGCCACATACAAGGCTATACGATCCCTGAGACGATGCCTCTAGAACTATATGATGTGTATAAAAATCTAGAAGGTGTTGGATTTATATTACCAGGATGTCTAAATATTATCATAAAGACATGAAAATAAGAAAAAAAAATGATGTCAGTGGTTCGCATGACAGTTGATGGAATAACGTAAATAAGGAAGACACTAACAGGATAAGGATGCTTTATAAACATTAAAAGATGACAGGGGCAAAACACATGACAGATAAAATCAGTAATAGTATTTTGTATATGATTAATTGATCCAATCTAGTATATTAGTAATGGAATTGTATGTTATTAAATAGCAGTACACATCATTTATTTCCATCTATCAATTTTATAGTCTTTGATTAAATTCACACAAATTTTGATATATAACTTTTCTTTTTTAAAACTATCAGATTTCTCAGGCACGTGACACAACAGTGAAACCAAATATTACAGAAGAAAAAAAGTATATTTACAACAGGGTGTCATTGAGTTGCAACAAATTGACTTTGAATAAAATTTATATTGAAACATATATGAAATTACTTGCAATGCAAGAAGAATTATATGGCTTGATTATATAACTTTTTTTATTCAAATTCATCCTAATATTTAAATTTTAGAGTTAATTACATGATTGGTCCCTGTGGTATGCTTATATTTCCGTATTGGTCCCACCTTTTAAAAAATTAATCATTGGTCTCAAATGTTTGCCAAACCGTTACACTATTGATTCTTGACACTAACTTATATTAAGTGACTGTAGAAAAACAAATATACTCTTATTGCAATAACCATGTTAACTTTTGAGAATCAATTAAAATTATTATTTTTTTATTGAAATAATATCATTACACATATACAATATTATTTTCTTTTATTTATATGTGTAAATTCACAAGTGCAAAAAAGTTATGACAGATGTAAGTACTTATACCTTGTAAATATTTACAGCTGTAAGTGTAATTTATACTACTGTAAACTTTTTTACACTTATTAATTTTCACATATACATAAAACAACAAATTTTTATATATGCGTAATAATATTATTTCAACAAAATAAATAATGAAAAAGAGTGATATTCAAAAGTTAGCACGGTTATCGCAATAATACATGATTAACATTTGATCTTTACCCTATATATAGGGTAAGGTTCGTTTGTTAACAATTGTTTATTACGATAATCTGTTAACCCTAATGTAGCAAACACTTACACAACAATTGTGTAGTGTAACTAACTTTTAAATTGCGCTACACCACTTATTTAATGATTTTTTTCTCCATTTTCAAAATTTCCCTCCCTTAAAAAAATCTTAACCTTTTTTTACAGCCTTTCTTAATTTTTTTAAACAAATTACGCTATTAAATAGATCATTTTAATATCTTTAATTTAAGTATAGTCTTGCTATTTTTTTTTTAAATATTTAACATTCAATGTGGATCACTAGTTTTATCACTGTAACTTTAATTTACAATAATGATGTGACCTGTTGTTAACCACTAGTTGGGTTAATAAGTTATCATAATAAACAAGGGTTAACATTTGATTCTTATCTCATATATATATATATATATGTGTGTGTGTGTGTGTGTGTAGGTTGGTTCAAATAAAAAACCATTTGCCCAAAAAACCTAAGAACTAATATAGAATTGACACATGACAAATATTATCTTTAACAGTCACCAATATATTAACATTATCGAAATTAGTTTCTTCCATTTTCTTTAGTCCACTCCTACTCTTAATCGATTTATTCATATCTTTTTTAGGTTTTTTATTTCATTCAATCAAAAATAAATTCAATTTTAATATAAAATCAATTTTTTCTTCAAGATCTGTGTATTCTAATCAATGTGTAAACTCTTTCATCTTCTTCATCTTCTTTATCAAAATTTAGAACAAAGCTAGTTTATTTTTGAATTCTTTTTTTTTTGCTTTATTTGAAACCTAGATATATATCTTGTTTTGCATAAAAGTTTTGTTTAATTATATTTATATTTAAAGTCTGAAACATCATACTCTATACACTAGAGCCTTTTCTTACTGAGAATAATTTTGATCTGCTCACTTTAATTCGTAATTACTATGTCTTCAAACAGGATCACGGATGTTCAAATTTAATGGTAATACAATCATTTTTAATATTTGTTATATGTCAAAATACCGCATAAACACTGTGCTATTTTAACTGGAATGTGTTGGTTTACCTCAATCAGCTAAAACTTTTGTTTTATGTTAAATAAGCAAATCACATATTGTTTTACGTAAAAATAGTAGATAACGTGTTGTTTTACAAACTACCAACACATGAAAACATAATAGAATGTGTTGTTTTACGTTAAAACTATGGAGAACATGTTGTTTTATTATAAAACAACATATAATGTGGCGTTTTACCTTATTATTTTTACCATAAACAACAAATAAATATATGTTGTTTTATATAATCTTTTACCCATAACAATACAAAGCATGATACCATAAAACAATACATAAGTAAAATAGAAAATGTTTTGTTATCATGCAACAACATAGAATGCATTGTCTTGTTATAAAGTAACACAATTTTAGAATAGTTTTAAGTAACATTTTAACATAATACAACACAAAACAAGTTTTACCCTAAAACAACAAAGTATGTGTTCTTTTACCGTAAAACATCCTAGAAGTATTCTATTATTATAAAACAGAACATAACGTGTTATTTTATCATAAAACAACACATTTTCATAACAATGATTTTTTTGTTTAAAAAAGTATTGCAATACTATACTTGAAATAAAGAGTAAAAAAGGATTGATTTTATGACGCGATTTATTTCGTAAAATAATATCGTACAAAAAGTTATAAATGTTTAAATAAAGTGGGAGAACTTAAAAAAGTTAGAAAAAATGGATTACCTATAAAATACTAACTTTAGTAAACTCATGTATTACACGTGTTGAAAAAATAAAATATTAAAAATAATCAAATTTTATTAATTATAAATCAATATTATTAGATAAGATATAGTTAAAATTATGCATGAGTAAACAATATTATAAGATAATTTATAATTAAAATTACGTAATAGTAAAGACTATAAGTAATAAAATAATAGTATCAAAATATAAAATAATAGTATCAAAATTTTATACTTTCATTTTTACAGTTTTTTTGTTTTTTCAAAAAAAAAAAATTTTAACATATTGTTTCAAAAAAATCAATTTTAAAAAAATGTCATTTTCATAAATTATTTTTATTATAACTCCAATTTTAATTATTTTTTGTTTATAAAAAATTTACTTTTGAAAAACACCAATTTTAAAATATTTATATTTTTTTAAAAGAATTAATTTTCTAGAATTTTTTTTATTTTATAAAAAAATTATTTTTTAGAAATAACACTAATTAAAAGGCATTTCTTAATTTATTATAAAAACTATTTTTAATCTAATAAGAGTTACATAATATTATTAGTAATTAATATAATTTTTTAATAGAAGAGAAAAACGGGAAAATTTTGATGATGAGTAATGTGATGATGACAGGTATCATCAATAGTTACATTTTTATTAAATAAATAGATAAGGCTGAGATTATTTCTTATGCTTTTTAGGGAAATTTATTTTTTTATTTTAACTAATCTCTCTATATATATGTATATATATACTTATATATATAGGGTTGAATTAAATTAAAAATAAAAATAATTGTAAAAACCAATAAATCAAATTTTTACATTTAATTGTATTAAGATCAATGACTCATATGTTTTTAAATTTTTATACCCATGGGCCTACAAGAGTACAAGTTATTTTTATTCAAAAAAAATATGAGCCATTATTATTAATATAATCAATGGTGGAGATTTGATTTTTTGGTCTTATAATTTCTCTTGGTTTTCATCTAAACCCAACCTTATATATTTATATATATCTATATACACTAGTTTTAGTAACATGTGTATTGCACGGGTTGAATAAATCAAATATTAAATATCAAAAATTTATTAAATATAAAAAGATATTTAAGATAAGATATGATTAAATTTATGGATAATTAATGACTATAAGTAATAAAACAATAATATTAATATTTTAAACTTTTTTGTTTAAAAAAACTAAACATTTTGTTTAATAACAAACCATTTAATTTTTTTTTGACATTATAACTCCCAATTTTAATTATTTTTAATTTATAAATATTATAATTTTTATAAACAACAAGTTCAAAATATTTTATATTTTTTAAAAACTTTGATGTTTAAGAATAATATTTAATTTTATGAAAATTTGTTTATTTATTAAAAAGTGCTATTTCTTAATTTATTAAAGAGTATTTTTAGTATATAAATAAATTAAATAATAGTATTATTAGTTATATTAACTATTAAATATGAAAGGGAAATTGAAAATTTTTAATGAGTAAATATGTGATGTTGACATGTGTCTTAGTTAGTTACTTTTTTATTAAATTAATAGGTTAAATACCTGTGTCTTACACAGGTTGAAATATAAAGTGATATAGTAGATTATATATATGTATAATCTAATATATGTTATAAATAACATATCAATAAACTTATTATATATAACAAACATATTTAAGTAATAAATAATAGTATAAAGAGAAAAAAAGATTTTATTATTCATAAATATCCATAAACCTCTTTATATATCTTTTTGAATTATTTTAGTTTTAACAATGCTTAACTACAAATTAAAATATATTTTAACAAAATTAAGTCTCATTAAACTATTTTTAATAAAATGTTATTTGTTTATATAAAGAAATTATCTTGATTAGTATGGTATAAAATGAGAGTTATTAAGAATTTTTTTAAAGTTAAATTTTTTATCATAATTGTAATTTATTATGATGGTAACATAGACAATACTAGATGGCGATGATGTGGAAATGCTAGAAAATAGACATAGAGATTTTGCTTTATTATATTAGATGTAGATATATAAGATGGATTAAATAAAA
The DNA here is from genome assembly GCA_025506415.1 of Flaveria robusta. Lineage (NCBI taxonomy): Eukaryota > Viridiplantae > Streptophyta > Magnoliopsida > Asterales > Asteraceae > Flaveria > Flaveria robusta. The sequence continues at coordinate 14,599,413 of CM046466.1, read as the reverse complement.
ACCAACATCTTAGAAGAAAACCAAAAAAACTCTTTTTTAACAAACCATACAATTTTCTTTTTAATATTTTTCATATATTTAAAAATAAGGTTATTAATTTAATTTTGTAACCAATTAATTTTGGAAGGATTTGATATTATATATCTATATAAAAGGAGAAGTTTAGCTAAATAAAACTTTTGTGCTCTTTTATTTTAACACAAAAGTTTAGCATTTTACATGATGGTCCCTCATATTTATATTTGTATCTTTTAATGTACGCTATTTATGAAGGATGATTACTATTGTTTCATTTTAAGCGTAACAACATTAGTAGACAAACTCTTAAACATTTAACGCAACGCGTGAACGGTATTTCCTAGTTGTCACAATTCATATTATAATTTGAACTTTTTCCACAATTACATACTCAGCCACCAAATCATCTAACCTAATTTTTTTTTCTCTTATATCATCATATATCTCTCACCCTTTTCTAGACTCCTTATACAAAGGAATAAACGACGAATGTGATTGGTTGATGATTACCACTACGGTGGGTAAGCAGATTGAAAATAATTATAATTGTTTTCATAGCTCCTTCCATTTGTTATTCTAAATCCATTGAAAGGAATATTTACTATAACTTAAAAGGCAAGTTCGGTGGCATATGTCACGCGACCTTGCTTATGTTATGTAGTATAGTGGACAAAATAAAATTCAACTACTTGATTTGGTTTAGTGACTAGGCATTTTGTTCTAAAACAAGTGGTCATGGGTTTGATTCTCTCATAGCTCACCAGCTAAACAACTTTTTTCCTCTCAATTCATGTGTGCCTCTTGCGTTTCACGGATCAAATATAAAATGTTTTCGTGTTTAGTTTCATATACGTTTTGATACAGTTTATGTTTTGACGTTCGTCTATATTATGACGTAAATTTTGGTAAAAAATGAGTCGGGTCAAATATAAAACGTTTTCATCTTTATTATAATGTACGATAACTTAAAAAGAAAGGTCGGTGTGGTTTTCCACCGACCTTTCGTCCCCTCCTACTTTTGATTTTTACATTTTCAGCCCCCGGTATTTTTGAAAAACTTTGTAAAATATCACCTTTACCCCCTTAAGTTTTTAAAACTTTGAGTTACCCATGTGCAATATAAATTCAAGTACGTTTACCTTAAAACATAATTAGAAACAACTCAGATCAAATATAAAATGTCCTAATGCTTAAATCTATACACTTTAATACTGTCTACGTTTTGACATACGTCAACGTTTTGACGTAAATTTTATTCAGAAATAAGTTGGGTCGAATATAAAACGTTTTAATGGTTATTTTTATGTACACTTTGAGTTGACTTACGTTTCGACATTGGTTTGTTTGGAAGCGCGTCGGGTCAATATAATACTTTTTCATTTACTATACGTTTGGACGTAAATTTAGTTCAAAAAATGTGGGAGCGATTGTAAGTCTATGTTTCGACATTAACTTTGTTTGAAAACGAGTCACGTCAAATATTAAACGTTTTTGTTCAACGGTATAAATTCGAGTTACTATACGTATTGATGTAAAATTAGCTTGGAAACGAGTCGGGTCGATTGTAGTATATACTTTATCACACCGCGTACAATGCCGCGGCAACGCGCGACGGGTAATAAACCTAGTTCATATGAAAATAGAATTATTCACTCATTAACATATGTCATAATTATTTACAGATAACAACAAAGATGGAGGTTTACTGTTTTCAACGTGTTTGTTTTGATAATCAAACTAGTATTTAGACCCCGTGTTGCGACGGGATACAATAATAATAGGCAAATCCGATGTAAAACAAAGTAAAAACTTAACCCTTATGATTGACAAGTTTCCAGAATCAACTAATTACATAACCAATACCAATGTAGATAGATTTCCTTAGTTACTGTAATCCAAACATATGGTATGATAATTTTAAACAAATGGTCTTCTTCTTTTACTTTAGTGAATTCCTTTATGGAGCGTTTGGTTGGAAGGAATGGAATGGAATTGAGAAACTAGTATAATTTTCAAGTAAAATTGTGTTTGAGTGAGCAATTAAAAGTAAACCCAATGGAATGTTTCACCTCAAATTTCCCTTGGTTGTGGGATTTCAAAATCCTTCCACCTAGAGAGGGAATTTGAAATCCCACAACCAAGGGAATTTGAGGTGAAACATTCCCTCGGGTTTTACATTTCATTACCCACTTAAACATAATTTTGCTTGAAAATTATACTAGTTTCTCAATTCCATTCCATTTCATTCCATTCCTTTCAACCAAACGCCCCCTTAGATTCTGTCAGATTCCCTTGTCATAGGGATTTCTTGTTGCATAATATGGAGCTAATTTCCATGATACCATCATCTTTGATGTTTTAAACTCACAGGAAACAAAAGTCTCAATAATAAAACCTCTTAAAAAATAGAAGAAAAAAGATAACAAACCAATCTTTCAACATTAAGATACCAAGGAGCAAATGACATATACTAAGGAATATGTGGATTGGTTTTCTTTCCATCTTCATCAAACTTAGCTTGTGCAACATATACCTGCACATAAAATATGCAAGATTGCAAGAATTAGAGATCATTGCACCAAAGTAGCAGAACTCTAAAAATAATGCAACAACTACAATATAAGAGTATAAACAAAGTCATATATCGAAAGAAAGAGTATTGAAACAGAAAAAGAAAAACAACATGATAAACGACTAAACTATGTTGTAGTCAACGCAAGCAGCGGATAAACGACTATAGTCGCCACACCATGAACCAATACATTATATAACCTCTGATCATCATAGTCACTAATCATTTGAAGAGTAACCTATAAATAATCATTGATGTTAAAATAAAATATTAATTATTGTAACAAATAATAATGAACCAAAAGGTAACAAAGTTTAATATAGAAAGTGTTAAAAAAATTCATTACTGTTATCAATATTTTAAAATAACCTTTTTTTAAAATCACAAAATTCTTTAGCAAAATTGTTTTTAGTGACAACAAACCTAAGTACCTAACAAATGCCATTAAGCAAATCCAAAACATGAGTCAGATTATTTTCTTAGCCCATACTCCTAAATGATCTGACCTATAAATTGACCCCTTAACTGCAAAATGTGGTCTGCAACTGGAAATGGAACCTACAATCTTAAGGACATGTAATCTTGGTGTGTACAAAATGCAAGATGTAATCTGGCCAATGCTAAGAAAAATATATTAAATGACACATACCAACAAAAATATAAACTGCAACGTATGTTGCACTAAACAATAATAGAGCATTGTCAAACATAAATTTCAAAAGTTTTAATAAAAGTTGTAACCAACGTGAGATTCTAATTACTCAAAAGTCAGACCACATCAAGTTGTTCTTAATGCAAATAACATTATAAAGATACAATATTTAGATTAGTTATTAAAAGATTTTCCGTAAAACGAATAATTAGTGTTTTATTTTTTTAATGCAGCCTTATATCAACATAAAGAAATTAGGATTTTGGAAACGATGCTATAAAAAATAACAGTTTTCTCGTGATGCCAACAATTGCAACTAACCTTCTGCTTATGTACTATTAGCAGCAACTATATATAGTTCACCTAGCATCAACATAAATCCAATAATATTTTTCAACATCTTCATTGATTTTAGTGGACAACTTTAGCTTAAGTAGCAGACATTTCAATAGCAAATTGCAACAACCTTTCTTCAAGTCATCAGACCAATTTCTGCTGTAAGAAGGATAGCTCCTGCTTCTGCTTCAGCCTTTTCTTCTGAAATGGTTCCCCTTGACAATATTTGTTGCAAGTCTGTTGATGCAATTTGTACAATAGTACTTTAAAGCAATAATCAATAATCAGCAAACATGCAACTGAATTAATCATCTACTTCATCAAATTTCAAACAAAAGAATGGGAACCTTCTGTTCTAAAAAAAGAGCCACACTTTGATTCCTAATAGATGGGACTAATACCTTCTGAAATGCAAAAAAGTAATATGGATTTGGGTGCACTAAATGCACATTATTCTACTTGTAGTTTGTGTTATAAAGTTATATCCAGTGACAAATATTTTTCACAAAATACCTGATTTTAGAGCTAATCATCTGCATTTTGATATGAAAAGGGTATTACTAATTATCCCCATTTCAAGTATCCCCAGGATCAGTGTCAATCCTAAAATTCGGAATCTAAGCACCTAATTGACTAAATTCTAATACAGTACATGCAAACATTCACTTCTAAAAGCTGTAGATTACATAATTAAAATAATAAACATTTGTTCGTGTTACCTTTTGTTCAATTTCAGAATCTGCTGAAATAAAAGGAGCAATTTTTAACTTTCATATAATGAACCAACTTTTAAACATGTAAATGCTTTTGCTCGGTGGGTGGTTGGTTCATTTGTATACCTAGCAAAAAGAAAGCATAGCTAAAGAACATCACCCGTATGGGAAGATATCTGAAATCATAGGAACTGGGCACATATTGTGAAGCATAGGTAGAAACCGATGGAATCAATCGCAAGTACAAAGACAAAGATGATGAATGAAGAAGAGAAGCCCGATGCGAGAAAAGGAGCGTCCGATCGTCATCACCTAATTAATGGGTTGAGTGTGGCAGAGAGAATGCGTGTTCAAAGGAGATGGAGACGTGCTTTTGTTGCCCTGCATTAAGTATATGCAATTATGCACCATGTAGAATGGGGAGAAGACGTGGCAGAAGGAGGCACACAAAAAGATATAAGCAGTTAAAACTTGTACAATGTGCTTATAGTGTGATAAATCACTGCTAACGTTAGTTTGAAATATATAGAGTATATAATTCTTATTTGTTTGCTTACATATACGTAACGAGCTAAAAGAAAAGGTGATCAAGTATTCTTGAGTTACGTATATATAACACAAAATTTTAAAGATTCTTTCCATCGAATCAAACTTTAAAGATTGTTTACATATATTGTTACTCATCTTCACTTTCGTTAAGTTACATATACGTAAGAAGGTTTACATCTATGCTTACATATACTTAAGCTGATTACGTAGGTGCTTATATATTTGTATGCAAGTTTACGTATGTGCTTACATATACGTAATTAGGTTACGAATGTGCTTGTAATTCCAAACTATTTAATTTTTTGAACTATCATATTATCCTTTTGAAAAGTAAAAGTAAAATTGCATGGATCCATATATACATAATTAATAAAAAAAAAAAGAACAAAACAAAATCAACAAAACCCAGTGACCAGACCATCTGCATTGATTTACTAGATTTAATTCTATTTGCATAGAATGAATCATAAAAATATGATGATAATTAAAAAAATCAAAAATCAATATACATATACTTTTTTATTTTGGAAAATCTTCTCACTGTAACTTCTTGTTTCTTGAAAATTTTCAAATGTGTTTTGGCTTTTGGAAAATTCACTGCCAATAATATTATGCAATGACGTCATTTGTTATCCATGAAGCAAACAATATTTTTAATTATTGTTTACATGGTATTACTACGTATATGCACATTCTCATTTGTTATTGTTTAAATGGCATTATATATATATATGTATGTAACTACCGATCTTATGTTTCATCCATTTAATTTAAGGTGTTTTGTATTCACTACCAAATTCGTTGACTCAGAATAAGAAAGTTGATGTTTACAGTGTGTATGCTCTTTACAAAGCATTCATTTTCTGTGATTTGAAGTTATTGCTCATTAGCTGCTAAAAATCTCCACTGATTCTGAAAATTGTATGAGGCGGTCGTGTTTTAGCCTTTTTTTACTTGGTGTTTTATACTTATTAGGTGCTTGATACATTTTTTTTAAATTTTAAATTGGTTGTGTTTTTTATACAGGACTAGCTTTAGTAAACCCGTGTATTACACGGGTTGAAAAAATAAAATATTAAATAGAATAAAAAATTTTTTAAAATATTTTAAAATAAGATACGATTAAAATTATGTATGAGTGAGTACTATAAGTAATAAAATTTAATTTTTAACATTTTTGTTTAAAAAAATATTATGTTTAAAAAGAAACAGTTTTAAAAATATATTTTTTAAAATTTTCTTTTTAAAAATATAAATTTTAAAATATTTATATTTTTAAAAAAGTTTAATGTTTTAAAAAAAGTTCTTATGTTAAAAACATTTATTAGTAATTAATATAATTATTTAATAGGAGAGAGAAGTAGAAAGATTTTAGTGAGAAAGATTGTGCAAATAACATTAATAAAAAGACATCTTTTTTAATTTATTAAAATATTATTTGTAATCTAAAAAACTTAAAATTATTTAATATTTTTCAATTTAGGTAATTAATTAATAGAAGAGAGAGACGGGAAAAACAAACTTAGGGGCCTAGAAATGTAACAAGTGTCCCCAGCAAGTTACTCTTTTAGTATTATATATAGATATATATAGATACTAGGTTAGTTACCCGTGTTTTACATGGGTGTGACAATAAAATTAAAAAAGTTAAATCTAACAATCAATTACATACTTATACATTTCTGAATATTTTCTTTTGTATACAACATTGAATGTTTTGCCTTGTTTTGCATTTTCTACTTTCATAACTATTTCTTGCAAGTCCGTCTTGAACCACTGTAGTTGTCTGCAATGTAGAACGACAATTAATAAAAGTTAAAAGAATCTAAAGTCAGGTTAAATGATATAAAATATACCTTGTAAAATGGACGTTCAGGTCAAGATGGATTGATTTAAAAACAGGTTAACATAGGTTCGGTTCATGATATAGTTCAATGGTATTAACAGGTTAACTATTGATGCATCAGATTTTCGAGTCCCATTCCTTGCAGATTCTTGTTGTTCACAACCCAAGGCACATAGCAGCATCTTGCACCAGTTTGGCTAACTTTAATGTATATAGTTCAATGGTATTAACAGGTGTTATTCTTATAATATATAGAGTACCTGTAACTTTTTTTCATGTGGCGTCTTAAGAACAATAAAGTGTTTGCTTTGCACCCCGTGAAAAATAGCTAAACAAATCACACGCGAAATGCTTCTGTTTTCTGCACGGCTGCAACCACAATATAGAAACCTTTAAAATATCTCTAATATTTGACATCTTAAAAAATATAATCTGCACATTAAACTTAATAATTTATGTTATTAATATATCTACTGAAATCAACATTTTATCTTGCGAATTTAGCTTTAAAACACATAGCAGTAGTACTCAAACTACACATCAATTATTTAGAACTTGAAATGTGGTTATTACCATAGCAATGCAACTACTAAATAAGCCCCTAATTGATGTTTTTGTTGCTGCAATCGTTCCAATTTCTACCACGTAGGAATAGCTTGATAAGAAGATCACCAAAATCAGTCCTGTAGCCAGGTTAATAGTCCTTAAAATTGTGACTGCGGTCCCAAATCACTGCAGGAGTTCATGTCCGCATCCTAGAGTCCTAACCCATAATTATAGTCATTGAAATTGTGAAGAATGGTTACTACATGCAGTTTTAGATTAGAAAATGTAAGAGCTGAAATTATTATTATGACAAACGAATCAACCAGAACCTGGTTGGATTGTTTGCAGAGAATGAATTTTGGGTTAAAATATAAAAGCTCAAAAAACAAACCTTTTGCCACCGCTCTTAGCAAGAATAATACCTGGTTAGATTAGGGCAAGAAGAATGAAAGATTAGAGAATTGTACAGACCAGAGTTGATGGCCGCAAATTGTTAGATACGTGAAGATACCTGGTCGATGGATCTGTAAGATGAAGGAGGTCGATGAAGGAGGTCCATGGATCTATAAGATGAAGGAGGCAGGAGGAGTTTGTGGGATCTAGGGTTTTTCTAATTGAGAGAAGAAAAGGGGATGAGAGAAATGGGTAACTCCATAGGTTAAAAGATCCGCGAGAATGACAAAAAAATGGGTCAAATAATTAGCGGGAAATGAAAATGAAAGTGGTCTGAGAGCTTGCCACGTGGCAAAGTGATGGCTTAATATAATGCCATGTGGCTTAAAAAAGGTTTTTTTATTAGAGTTTATAGATATATAGAATTCATATGTCCAACTATTGTTATTAGGTTTATAGTGCATTACGTATATGTAAATTCTGAATTAGTGCATTGCCTATATTAAGATGCACATATCTATATCTATAGTATATATATTAAAAGAGTAACTATGATGCCACATCTCACTCTCCTGTTATTTCTCAAAAAAAGTTTTTCGCCTAAACTATTATATTATTTTAGTTAAGTTTTTTATTTTAAGAAACTACATTAATAATTGATTTTGTTTTTAATTTAATTTTTTTATATTATCAACTAAATTATGTAATCATATGTTTTTTTGAATTGTTCATATTTTTATAGTCAAATAAGATTTAATTGAAAAAAAAGTTTAAAAAAATATTTATTGATATATTTATATATTATGGGTTAATTTCAATTTAAGACAATTAGTTTTTTATTTCACACGGGTCAATTATATGTTATATTATCCAAAAAAATATTCGAATATATATAACTTAAAAACAGAACTTTTTATTTTTTATTGTTTTATGTAATACGTAATTTAATCATACGAAATATTTATACATTTATGAATCATATAGTTTTTATATTTTCAACCCGTGTATTACACGGGTATCTAACTTAGTATGTAAATATATGATTAGTTTGGAAATTTAATAATCATGATGACGATGTTCATACATGCAAACACATGAATAGTTTGAAAGAGGAATAATTTGTATGAAGGTGTACATATCTTTCTATTCTAATAAAAAAATATCTTGGGGTGACACGTGGCGGCACCACATTCATTCTCACTAAAATTTTCCCGTCTCTCTCTCCTATTAAATAATTACCTTAATTATCAATAATATTATTTAACTTTTTTTAGAACAAAAATAGTTTTTTTAATTAATTTAAAAAAGATCTTCTTATTAATGTTATTTATAAAAATAATTTTATAGACTAAGAAATTTTTACAAAACATCAAATTTTTTAAAAATTAGTGCTTTTAAAAAGTTAATTTTTTATAAACAAAGAATAATTAAAATTGAAATTTATAATAAGAAAATTTTTAAAAATGATATTTTTAATACGGATTGTTTTGAAACAAGTATTTATTATTTTTTTTTGGAAAAAAAAGTTTTAAACCAAAAGTTTAAAAAGTTGATATAATTGTTTTATTACATATTGTTCTTACTATAAGCAATTTCATTTATATTTTATCGTAAAATATCATTTTATACTTGATAAATTTTTATTATATTTAATATTTTATTTGTTCAACCCTTGTAATACACGGGTTTACTAAAGCTAGTATGTAAATATAATATCAATTTGAAAATAAATAATTAGTATGTCAATGTACATATATGTAAACAGATAATTAGTTTGAAAAGTAAATAATCAGCATAAAGATTTACATGTACTTAAATAGATGATTTGTTTAAAATATAGTTAGTATAAAGATATACATATATGTAAATAGATGATAAGATAAAAGTATTATCAGTTTATAGAGTTATTTATTTGTAAAACGTATATTTACATGTATTTAAAATTTAATGATGCAAATGAACGATCATTAATAAGTTTGATTCTTAATCAAATTGACAAAAATCAACCATCATATGTATAAATTTGTAAATTAAGATAGGATAGAGAAAATAAAAAAGATAATCAATTAATTAATTAATTAACTGAAGAAAGAAAAAAAATAGTTGATTACTATTATATCCTTTTTATATAATTTACAAATTTTAAAATTATAAAATAATGAGTGGTCAATATTAGTTTTTTCAAATTTGAAAATAAATGAATTTGTCTAAAAAGACTTTCAGTCTTATATTTTATAAATCAATAATTGAGATCAATTTTAAATACAAAAAATGATCCCAAGTGTATTATTGGAAACCCACTATTTTGATTTTTTTTAAATTTCCCTATTTTATTTTAACGTTCATAACTTTTTAAATAATATTATTTTACAAAAAAAAAGCGCACCATAAAGTCGAGCTATATTTCACTTTATTTCGAATATAGTATTGCAATAATTTTTTAACCCAAAAAAATCACTTTTACAAATATATGATAAAATAACACATTATATGTTGTTTTACGATAATTCAACACTTCTATGCTGTTTTCCGATAATACAACACTTCTATGCTGTTTTACAATAAGACAACACAAAATGTATTGTTTTTTTGTTGTTTTTTTTTAAAACAACACGTTTTGTGTTGTATTATATGAAAACGTTAATTTAAACTATTCTGAAGTTATGCTGATTTATAATAAGACAATGCATTCTATGTTATTACATGATAAGAAATATTTTATATTTTGTATTCCTTTTGTATTGTTTTATGGTATCATATTTTGTATTGTTCTAGGTAAAAGATTATATAAAATAACATATATTTTATGTATTGTTTATGTTAATAATACGGTAAAACATCACATTTTATGTTGTATTAAAATAAAACATTACATTCTCTATAGTTTTAACAAAAAAAAACATATTCTATATTGCTTTCATATGTTGGTATCATTTCTATATTGTTACATGTAAAACAGAATGTTATGAGTTGTTTTTATGTAAAAAAGAATGTTTCGTGCTACTTTCAGGTAAAATAACACATTATATGTTGTTTTTACGTAAAATATATGTGATGTGCTTATTTAACATAAACAAGATATTTTAAGCTAATTTAGGGTAAATTAGCATATTCTTGGTAAAACAGCACAAAACCTGCTACGGCTCTGAGGTATTTTGACATATAACGCATATTAAAAAAAAATTTCATTAAATTTGAATATCCGTGATCTTGTTCAAAGACATAGTAAATTACGAATTAAATTGCATAGATCAAAGTGATTCTCGATAAAGAAAAGGTTCTTTTATATATAGGATAATATTTTAGACTCTAGATACGAATATAATTATATGAAATCTTTATGAAAAACAAGATATATCTATGTTTCAAATATAGTATAAAAATGAATACAAAATTAAACTATCTTTGTTCTAAATTGTTGATTAAAAAGATGAAGAAGCTCAAGAACATATTGATCAGAATACACAGATTTGGAAAATAAATTGCTTTTGGATTTAGTTTTGATTGAATGATATCAAAAACCTAAATAATAGATGAATAAAATCGATTAATATTAGGAGCAAACTGAGGAAAATAAATGAAATTAGTTTTGATGTTGTTAATATGTTGGTGATTATTAAACACAATATTTCTCTTCCTATTTAATTTTAAATATTATCATGTGTCAATCTCATATTACTTATTAGGTTATATGTGTTATGTTCAATAAGTTATATTTCATTAACTTTATAAGAATTTTAACAATATATTAATGTGATATTATTATATATGTTGTATATAAATAAATATGCTATTATAAGTATAACACTATCTCAGATTATAGTGGCATATTGCTATAAATTTAATACATTAGTGCAATTTTTATAAGTGTTATTCTAACTCTTAATAAGTGTTGTTTTGGACCCTAATAAGTGTTATTTTTTTATAAACTCTTGTTTTAGTATTATGTAGTGTTATTTTTAATACTTTTTTTTTAAAAGTTTGTTTTTACTTGTTCTTCAATACTTTTATAAAACACGATAATAGTATAGTTTAATCATGATAATAGCACAATTTAATTTGTATAATAGCACAGCTGTAAACATTTTTTAAAAAAGATTATTTTCTCTTGAAAAAAAGTATAGCACTATTAAATGCATATTAATTATTAAAAATGCTTTATTTTATAATATAATTGTTTTAAAACAATAATCTCTCTTAAAAATAGGAATTACATGTTTCAACACCACATTTATTCTAATTACAAATTTTTCGCTTCTCTCTTCTATTAAATACTACCTTAATTACTAATAATATTATTTAATTTTTTAACTTAAAAATAGTTTTATAATAAATTAAGAATTAGATCTTTAATTAATGTTTTACTAAACAAACAAATTTTTACAAAAAGAAATTTTTCTAAACCATCAAACTTTCTTTAAAAAATGCAAAATACTTTAAAATTAGTTTTCTTAAAATGTAAAATTTTTATAAACCAAAAATAATAAAAATTAGAAGTTATAGTAAGAAAATTTTAAAAATGACATCTTTTTAAATGGCTTTCTTTTAAATGTGTAATTTATTTTTTTAAAATTAAAAAAAAGTTTTAAAATTGATATCATTATTTTATAACTTATAGTTTTCACTCATACTTAATTTCAATATACATCATATTTTAGAATAATGCTTTATAATTAATAAAATTTTATTTCATATATTCAACCTGTGTAATAGACGGGTTTACTAAAACTAGTAATGTATATGAAAGTTATTTTAGTTAAAAATTGATGTAAATAACTTACCAAAAAAAATAAAAATAAAACTTCTCTTCCGTATTTTAAGGAACATGAGCAGTTAATTCCGTAATTAATATTTAAAATTGACTAAATTACCCTTAATCTAATTAAAATTACTAATTGATTATGTGTAATCAATCTTAGCTCCTCATTTAATTAATTAACACGCAGGATCTGTTCTCATGATTTTTAGATAACACATAGTTTGTATCAAAAGCATCCTCTAAATATATAGGGAAAGTTTACGCTACAAAGTGTTATTTTCGTGCGAAGGGTACGAAACATCAAGTACCATCGATCTAAGAGATGAACGGTTTAGATTTAAGATGAAATAATTACGCAAGTAATTTTCCTAAAGGAGTAGAATTGGTAATAGATTACAATTGTTGACTTTTTTGAACTTAATCTTGTTTTTTTTAAACACATATAACTTTTTCATATGGAATTATTTTTTTTTAAAACACACCATAAAAAGAAGTATTTTATCCTCTTTAATATGAGTATAGTATTGCTATATTTTAAAAAAATAATATTTTTTAAGAATACGTCTATGTGCTATGCGTATAACTTGTGATATTATTCATTGCGTAATTATCTACATAACTTGCGTAATTATCATATAACTTGCGTAATTATCAATATAACTTGCGTAATTATCAATATAACTTGCGTGATTATTTTTTATAACTAAGTAATTTATTTTGCGTAATAATAGATATAACTTACGTAATTATAAATATAACTTGCGTAATTATGAAACTTTTATGATTAATTGTAGCACGAACGAAACTATACCTCCGCTAAAAAACACGTGTCACATCTGATAACTTCATACGCTTCGCACGAAAATTACACTTTGTATACTAAACAACCCCTATATGTATACATATATAGGAATTGGTTCATGTGATAACCCATCTAAATTGTAAAAACCCAATAACCCCACCACCACCCTTGATATATTATTAAAAGTTATAGAACACAAATCAAAGGTTTAGATGAAGGTAAGGGTAAATGAGTACTTTTTAATTATGTATTTTTTTAAAAAAAAATGTTGGACACAAACTTTTAAATTTTGATCAAATCCATATTTTTACCACATCTTATCTTTATAATAGAAATATTATTTCTCTCTCTCTCTATACATAAAAAATACAATAAACATATACTCATTTAATCTTCATCTTACAAATCTCACATTTCTCTACGACGGCATCAACTCACCACACCCTACTCGCCACGACAGCAACATCATAATTGACTTACTGCCCCGGCAACAACACTGCCAGAACCGCCTCACTCCTTCGACAACACCACCACCATATCGCCACTACCATCCCACGCCACCCCATCGTGTCATCTTTATCACCATTCACCATCACCCTCATGGTTTAGATTTGGACTCTCATTCTCGATCGCAAATCCTATCATTTCATATTTGAGTTTCTTACCATTTTTATTTCTTTTTGTGAAAGGGGGAAACAAAGCAAACATTTTTTTTATTTTTATGCTAATTTTCTTTTCATAATTTTATTATTATTTTTTCGTTTTTTAACCCTTTTTTACACTAAAACTTGTTTCTTACATTGGTTTCTAAAGTTTTAAAAAAAAAAATTCATTTAAACCTTACCCTAATAAAAAAAACTAAATAATGTGACGGTTTGACAAACACTTAGGACAAATAATATAACTTCTCAAAAGTTAATATCAATAATGACATATAAACATACCACATGGACCAATCTTTTTAATTTACTCTTAATTTACAATGAAATAAGTAAAAATGCAAGTATCTAAATCCACTTTAATCAACGTGTTAAAATTTCAAGATATTTTTTATTGAATACAAAGATAAACTATAATTTTTATTATATACTTGATCAAACAATGGATCCAATTTTATTTCTTGGAATTAAATAAAGCGAGGGGGTTTAAAATGCTCACTCTGGTTAAGGTTAGGTACTCATGATATGTAAATATTCGAAGCAGAGTCACACATTTGCCGTTCAAAAAAAATAATAATAAAGCGAGGGGGGTTTAAAATCAGGTAGCTTTGAAGGAGGGGAAGAGTCGAAACCACTGCACCAACGTAAGTTTTGGTTATAACCTTCAGGAAGTTTTGTATAACGGCAATGCTAAAAATTAACAAAAAAAAAAAAAAAACCTAACTTGTTTTGTCAAGTGATGCAGCCCTATTCATCGAAGAAACAACCCAACATGCGGGTAGTGAATATGCCTGTCCCACGACATTCTCCAATAGATATAACAAACCCCCCCCCCCCCCCCCCCCCCCCCCCACAACAATTTATTTTTTAACCTATAAATACATTGCCTACCTTATTTTCTACACCAACAAATATTACTTTTAAACACACAAAAAATTACAATCATTTTTAATGGATCCCTCCATAAAAATAAGAGCAACTCCTAAACCATGATGAGTTGGTACTAGTTCGAGGGGAGGCGGTTTGCGTTCTAGTGGCGTTGGTTTTAATTCGAACCAAGGTTAGTCCAGTCATGCAGATCAGTCGTGTTACCCGGTTACGCCCACTCAAATTGCACCCGATCAATACATGTATTTTGTACAAGATCAACTCACCTTTGACCATTTTGCACCACGCTATGATAACACATTAACACACCTCATAGGGAACAAAGCATCCAAGAAGAACCATTGCTCCCACTTTATGATGATGAACGATGAGGCTCACACTATCCATGTTCCCAATCTCAACAGAGACACAACACCTAAATGATCTAATCATAGAGGAAAGACATTAACGGATCCACACGATCATGTGACTGGACCAATGTTGGAAGTAAATCTTGCTTGTGAACGTGCAATTGAGAGAAAATGTATTTGGTCTTGTAATATTTAGATTTGTTTACTATGAATCTTTTTGTATTCTAATAATTCCATGTATTTTTTAATTTTAATGAAATTTAGTTTTATATGTGTTTATAAAAATGATATTTATTTTTCGTTTAAAAAAAGAGAAAAAAAGTAAGGGTAGTGGTGCCACCAAGTGAACTAGTGAGGTGGTCTATCTTTATTGCCCGATGTGAAAGTATGTGAGGGTACATTAAAGTTACACTATTCACCACACTTAGTGTTATTAAAACTAGACATTTGAGTGTTACCGAATAATAACCATGGAAATATTACAAGGGTGGGGCTAATTACGAGAAACTTAAGCTGGATTTAAATCTTCTCTTGGCCTAATGGTAGGGGTGAGCATACAAAACCGATAACAGAAAAAAAAGAACCAAAAGTTGAACCGAAATAATGGATCATTATAGTTAAGATAAGGCCAAAATTGAACCATTCAGTTGCGGTTTTGATTTCCCTTCATCCGTAACCGAAATAGCTTAAACCAAACTAATAGCTATATATTCATTTATTTTTCATGTGTTTCCATGTATTTAAAATGTACTTCATGTATTGTCATGTATTTAACACCTTAAAACAATAAAACCGAGTTCCATAACCAAACATACAATATCAAACTAAACACAATGAAGATAACCGAAACCTAACTAATACTTAATTTCAATCTGTTGCTTGAATTCCAATAACCAAACTATTGGTTTCATTTTCAGTGGATCATAAGTTAACCGACTTTGTACACTGACTGATGGCATTTATAACTAACCCCACAAAGACAAGTGTGTGTTGAAGTATTTATAGGTGTAACTTGATTAGATGGCATTTAGGAGTAAATGTTAGTAGTAAAAAAATAATAAGTTTGTTAATTTTGTTTTTCTGATTTTGTGGCAGATTATCACACTGTTTCAGTTTTTAGTAAAACTAGAAATCAATTGTGAGAAATACGATGTGTTTGCAAACTTTGTTATGCGCGTTGTAGCGGTGATTTAACATGGTTAAATGGATATAAGAAATATATAAAGTTGCGGCAACTCGTTTCTAGAAATCGAAACATATAGAGAAAAAAATAATACAACTCTGTTATTAAAAAAAGTTAACTAACAAAATTTATTAAACAAATATCAAATTACAACAAAAAATTTAAGGGACTGAAATTTATCTTTAGTATATTTAAAATGAACCTGATTGAATTTTCTTTGATGTTATATATAACTAGTTTTAATAAAACCGTGTATTACATGTATAAACAAATAAAACATTAAATATATAAAAACTTATTAAGTATAAACGATATTCTACGACAAAATATGATTGAAATTATGTATGATTAAGAACAACACGTACTGAAACAATTATATCAAATTTTTAAACTTTTGTTTTAAAACTTTTTTTTTCAAAAAAAAAAAATAAATATTTTGTTTCAAAACACAATGTATCAAAAAATATCATTTTTAAAATTTTTCTGGTTATAATTTTTAATGTTAATTATTTTTTTATAATAAAATTACTTCTTAAAAACATCAATTTAAAAAAAGCTAGATGTTTTGTAAAATTTTTTTATTTTATAATAATTATTTTTTGGAAATAACTTTAATAAGAAGATCTTTTTCTGAATTTATATTTTAAAAACTATTTTTATTCTAAGAAAAGTTAAATAATATTATTGATAGTTAATATAATTATTTAATAGTAAAAAAAACACGAAAATTTTGATTACAAGGGATGTGATGTTGGCACGTGTAACCTCAAGTTACTTTTTTATTAAACTAGAAATATTATTTATAACCCAAAATAAAATAGCTTAATATGTAAATTTTCTTTGATGATATATAAGGTAATGAACTATTTTTCAATTTCGTAAGAGTTTTATCTTCTTCATGTATCGCTTTGTAGGTTTCCAGTTATAAAGTTTAACATGAAACAATACAAAAGAGAAAAATTCATTGACCTCACAGTATAAGAGTTCGTAAATGTCAAGTCTTTGTGAACAACATATAACTTCTTTCACATTTTATCTTCTTAAACATATACCCTTAAATGTTTAACTCGGTACCTTAGCATGCTTCTTCAATTCTATAGATATTTTCAGATCGACTAATGCATTTATCTACTTTACTTGTAAAGTGAACCAATTTCTAACATGTCTCATATGAGAATTTGTAACATCATTTTCTCTAAACTATTTTAGGTATTAACACCAATCCAAGTATTCTAATAATTTATTTATATAATAAAAAATACATGTTTGTCAATCTACGGCAACTTGTGGCAAATAATTTATATCGGTATTATTTGTGTTGGCCCACTAAATTGCATTGCTATTGTCGATTTTTCCATTTTCATTGCCTCTTTGACTTGCCAAAAGGAGTCCCTTCAAAGGGTTAAAAGGTCAAAAACGTTCTTTCACGTTAAAAAAAACAAAAAAAATCCAAAGCACAATTCAAGTAAAATAGCTCTAATAATTCCGTTTTATTTTTATATGCAGTTCTCAATAGTTATTTTCTTTTACATAAACTAGAAATTTAGCTCGTGCGATGCAGCGTGTTTGCTAACTTCGATGCACGTATTGGCACAGTAACATAACATTATGTGGCTAGATATCAATGGCGCATAGTTAGAAAATAATTATGTTGTACCGACATACAGTAGATAAAAAAAAGAATATCATAACAATATACTTAGATTGTTATTAAATAAGATGTATAATTAGTTTAAAACATAACATGTCATGAAAAAAAGTAGTACATATCACATATGATAAGAGTAATCAAAATAGTAAAATTCAGCTAGCCCTCCACCATAACGAAAACGTATAGTACACAAAAACATGATATTCGCTAGTCAGTTTTGCATAATTAAAGCATAAATAAAAGGTCAACGTGTAACGGTATGTTTGAAATCACTAAGTAGCATAAAAGCTATTTAAAAAAAAAATAAATATTATAATTGTTTTAACTATCGAAGAACTTAAGTAAAATAAAAATTTATCAAATACATAATAAATTTTATTTAATATTTTATTTATTCAAAACGCGTAATAAATTGTTAGAAATCGGTTTTGTAACCTGTGTAATTACCCAACAACTGTATAAAAGCCATTTTTCCAAACTAATAGTTGTAATCGGGTTTTATTTTGTCGGTAGTTTTGATTGACAAAAAATTGCATCCTTTTCGTTTCATTTATATTGTGTATTAGTACAAATTAAGCCTTCACGTGTGGTTGCAATATAATGCTTGTGTTTTTGGTGTTTTTGGTGTTTTTGGTGTTTTTGAAATTATCTTGTAGTTGTTTGCTGTTTTTAAAAGCCTATTGTAATATGTTAGGTTTATTTTAATGTAATGTAAATTTAATTGTAACCTGATAAAAAAAAGATAATATTACATATCAAGAAACCAAGACAGTATTACAAAGACCAAATGTTGTGCTTTGTTTTTATGTCCCGTTACTAGTTTGCTTTTATTACTGGCACTAACAAAACCAAACACCCAAAGTTTGAGTAAGTAAATATTTATATGTTTGGAGTTGTTTTTAAAAATTTAGGGTAAATGTGTTTTATTGTAAAACAATAAAAAGGCCGAATATTTTTAAAAAGTTTAAACTTAATAACACAATAGAAACAAACAGGATTTAAAATAAAGAATTTATATATATATATAACTAGCTTTTATAAACCCCGTATTACATGGTTTGAAATAATAAAATATTAAATAAAATAAAATTTTATTAATTATAAAAAATATTTAAAGATAAGATACAATTGAAATTACATATGAGTAAGTAATATAATGATAAACAGTGATGTTAACTTTTTATACTTTTGTTTTTAAACTTTTTTTTTGTTTTTTTCAAAATATAAATTAAATATTTTTTTTCAAAACAAATCGCTTTAAAAAAGTATCATTTTTAAAATTTTTCTTACTATAACTCCAATTTTAATTATTTATTTTTTATAAAATTTATACTTTTTAAATATATCAATTTTAAAATATTTCATATTTAAAGTTTAATGTTCTAAAAGAAAAAAGTTTATAAATTTTTTTCTTACAAATATTATTCAAAAGATTTCTTGCTTAATTTATTAAAAAATATTTTTAATCTAAAAAGAAATTAAATAAAGTTATTAGTAATTAATGTATTAATTAATAAAAAAGAGAAACGATAAAATTTTTATTAAGAGTAATGTGATGGTTACATGTGTCACCCTTTTATTAGAGTAGAGACATATAAATCAATTGCTAACCCTAATATATATAGACACACACACACACACACACACACACACATATATATATATATATATATGAAAAATTTATGGTACAAAGTGTTGTTTATGTGCGAAGTTGATCTAGTTGTCGAGACTCGATTAAAATCAAGTAAATATATCGGTCTTAGGTATCTTTATTGTATAAGTGTAAATAAGATCATCTTTACTAGGTATTAGTGAAAAGTGTTTAACTAACAAGACTTAACAAATGTAAAGACAGAAACTTTAAAAGTAAAAATTAAAACTTTGGATGAATTCAAGAACAGGGGTGCATAAAGTAATAAACTTTGAAACTAATTTACTAATGAACGAAAAAATTAATCACATTCGCGTTTTCAATTCCGTAAGATCAACAATTGGTATGTGTTAAACTAGGGTGTGTAAGAACTTAACTTTAAGGTTTTAACTTTTGATTAAAGTGATACTTAAAGAACAATTTTTTAAGACTCGTTCGTTCTTATCAATTACTTATATCAAATTGTCTACGTTTCTTAATGAGTTAACGATACAAGAAAACCGAAAAATTATAATAAAGCACACAACTTTATTTACAAGCATATCTTTTAAATCAACCAAAACATAATAATTCATTCAATAATCTCATGTTTAATACAAAACCTAATTCACGCATACAAGTTATCTCCCTTGACAATAATCGTACCCCCGAAACCAATTAAGAAAGAACTAGCCACTCATTCTTTTCATTTAATAATCTCATGTTCAATACAAAACCTGATTCACGCATACCAGTTATCTCCCTTGACAAGAATCGTACTCCCGAAAGCAATTAAGAAAGAACTAGCTAGTCATCCTCTTTATTATGTATTCGATCTTGAATTGGAGAATGTTTATGGATGATTTGGGATGCTTCGGAATACAAAGAATCTCCTTGAAATTCACCAATTTTTGGTTCGAAAAAGTTTTTTTTGAATTGGGATTGGATTGATTTAAATAAACTTGAAAATCCCCTTGGAGTTTGTTCAGCTATGGGCGTATGATACGTCGCCCACGCCGTATCATACTCCACCCTTAGCATCCATACGCCTAACTTTCCGAAATTCTGATCAAATACGTCAAATCAGATGCCCATCATACGCCCACCGACATTTTATATGCCCCTCCCCGTCGTATGATACGCCGGGCACCTTTCAAATTACATTTTTTGATAACTTTTTATATTTATGTGATTGGTCCTTGAACTTTCATGTTTTGCTTCTTTTATCTCAAATTAAGCTCCTTTAAGCTCCAAACACCTATGAAACAAAACATAAACAAAGTAAACGAATTTCATAACAACAATGATGTAAAATCACATATTTAGATAAATTAAACTCTAAAACATCGACACATGATCATGTAAGAAGTAATCTCAACACTTGATCTAAGTAATTAATGGTTTAGATTAGAGATGTGAATAATCACGTAAGGAAGGGATTGAAGGCGTAGATTTAGAAATAGCCTATAATTGTTTACTTTTTTCAAGTTCTCCCAATGTTTCTAAATGCATATAACTTTTTATACAACATTACTTTTTTTAAAAGTTACACTGTAAAATTGAGCATTTTATTTTCTTTAATTTGAGTATAGTATTGCTATACTTTCTTTAAAAAAATCAACATTTTTTTAAAAACGTATATTTGTTGTGCGTATGACTTGCTTGATCATTAACTGCGCAATTATGAAAATAACTTGCGTAATTATTAATATAAATTGAGTAATTATTATTTATAACTTGAGTAATATTTACTTACGTAATTATGAATCGAAAACTAAGGCACTTAGCATTTAGCTCCGTTGATAACTCAAGGTATTTCTTGAATATTAATTTGATTTCTTTTGATTTATGATGTTACTTGCCTAAAACCCGTGTGTTACACGGATTGAAATAAATAAAAATGAAATATATTATTTAACCAAATTTAATATATAAGAATATGAAAATTTAATAAATATGTTAGGAAGCAAGTTACATGTTATATAAAATAGAAAAGAATACTAATAATTGTGAAAAAACAATTCCCATACTACGACATCATTTTTAAAAATTAAGATTATGCTTATCATAATTTTATTTAAATTTGAAATCTTCTCTATGTGTGTGTGTATATATAAGATTTTGGTTTTGAATTTACAAAAATGATAAGAAAAATATAGGATTTTATAAATAATGTTTCTATGTTTATATTGATTTATGATTTAATTTATAAATAAAATAATACATAAATTGGCCATTTAAAAGAACTTTTTTCCATATAACTTAATTGAGTTATATTAGTAGAAAATAGTAAATAATTTATATTTTTTTCAATTAATTAACTATATAAAAGTTTTAAATATTAGGATAGATAAAAATAAATTAAAAAATATGAAATAATAATCATGAATATTTTGATTAAACACAAATGAACGAATAATTCATAAAAACAAAAAAATAGAAACTAAGGGTTATTATTTGTGATGTTTTTAAATGTTTATTAATACGCGTTGATTGAAATAATTAAATTTTAATCTTATCTACACATATTTATGTTATGAATATAATATAGTCAAAGCCATTAAATTGTTAACACATAAAATTAATAAAAAGTTATAACAAACTTAGCTGCAAACATAAAAAAACATGTTAACTTAAATTGTATTGTGATTGTATATAAAGTTAAATTGTGGAAAACTAATCCTTTAACATTATGTTTGAAAATTCAAATTATGTTTACCATAATTTTCGTTTAAGATTATTATACATATATTACAAAATGGCTTTTTATTTTCTGAAAATAAATTATGAAAAAATGTAAGACTATAAAACTAATTATTTCTGTTTTAACATTTATTTGAATTTAAAATATAAATGAAATTGATTCAAAATTAGAAGCTGTTTATTTTAGGAAAAAAAATAAAGGGAAATTTTAAGAGTTTGAAAAATATGCTTAATATGATAACAAGTAGTAATATTTGTTTAAAAATTTAACGTGTGGCAAAGGATGTTTAATATGATGACAAATAGCAAAATCTTTTTCTTTTATTATATACTAGTTTTAGTAAACCATTCTATTTCATGGGTTGAATAAAAATATTATATAGAATAAACTTTTATTAATTATAAAAAATAATTAAAAATAAGATGTGATTGAAAATTCTATATTATAAATAGAATGGAAATTTTGTTTGAAAACAAACATTTTAATAAATTTCATTTTTTAAAACTTTCTTATTATAACCTCTAATTTTAATTATTCTATGTTTATAAAAAATTTATTTTTTAAAAACATTACTTTTAAATATTTCGTATTTTTAGAAAATTTTGATGTTTTAAAAAATTTTCTTATTTTATAAAAAATAGTTTCTTTAGAAATAACATTAATTAAAAATATATTTCTTAATATATTAAAAATTATTTTAATCTTAAAAAAGTAAATATATCATTAGTAACTAATGTGATTATTTAATAAAAGACAAAAGCAGGATAATTTGGTGAGAAAAAATGTGATTCTTTTATGTGTCACTTCTAGTTAATCCTTTATTACAGTACTACTTTACTAAATTCATGTATTACACTAATTGAATAAATAAATATTAAATATAAATTTATTAATTAAATAATATTTTAATAAGATATAAATGAATGATATAATATACGATAATAATTAATAAAATATAATATCAATTCTTAAACTTTTTTTATAATTTTGAAAAATAAATTAAACATTTTTGCAAAACAAATCATTTTAAAAAAACATTATTTTTAAAATTTTCTTAATATAACTTCTAATTTTAATTATTTTTTGTTTATAACAATTTTACTCTAAAAAAACTAATTTTTAAAGTATTTCGTAATTTTAAAAAAAGTTTGATGTTTTAGAAAAAAAAATTTTTGTAAAATTTTTTTATTTAAAATAACATTAATAAAAGATCTATTTCTTATTTTTATTAAAAAACTATTATTAATCTAAAAATAATTAAATAATATTATAGTAATTAATGTAGTTATTTATAGTAGATAGAGACGGGAAAATTTTGATAATAATTAATATGTTGTTGACACGTGTCAGCTCTAGTTATCATTTTATTAAATTAGAAAGATGAGCATAAAGATTTGTTATCAAATCCATATTAATTTTTGCGGATTTGGATTTCGATTTCTACAGTACAGTGTTTCCTTGCATATAATTAAAAACTCATAAATGTAGACAATGTTTATGTTTGCAAATTGATTTCTATAATTACTTTGATACCCTATTTTGGAAATAGTTGATTTGTACAGAGTACGAGTTGACATATCAACAAAATTTTTGATGATTTCCATCTATTGCAACCCAAGCCTTCGGTTCATGTATACTTATTATACATATTTGAATCTATCAACATAGAATAATATTAATAGTTGTTAATAACATGTTTGGGATGTTGTTATTTACAATGAGGTCGTACGCAAGCTTTGTTAATCAATAATCAGTTAGCAAAGGTTCGTATATGTTTTAGTTTAAAAAATGATTGCCAATAATTGTTATTCATAGTACCTGCAACGTAAAGATAAAAGCATTTATAATGGATTAGAGGGTAGTATTGATGAGGCAAATCCAGTTACACAAGTTCTTCGTTGGATCATTCTTAATATAAAGGACAAAGTTATTAACTCTCATGGGTTAAAAGTCTAATTTTTTAACGATAATCGCAACTCTTCCAAATTACAAGTTAGTAATTTCTTCTTACTTTTAGTTTTAGTAACTTTTAGTCTGAAAGAACACCTTAAGACTAGGAAAATTTTGTTAAAACTAGATTGTGAACACCCATAGTTAATAATAATGCATTTGAAAAAAGGCCCCTGATTTCTACTTTGTTTTGCGCTCCTAAAATGCTTTAGTCGTCTCTGATCATACATCACAACTAATTTATATTAATTCGTCATGAACAAGGCTCAACATTTCAAAAGAAACTTCAACAGTGTAATTACAAATGATTTTATCATTAAACTTAACCTTGACTTTATCATTAAACTTAAACCTCTTTTTTTATTGTTATGTTACTTCATCCTGAAAGTAAAACACACATACATCATGGCTATGTGTGAAATAATAAATGAAAACTCTTGAAAATCATAAAAGTCGGCTTAAAAATTTTTGGACCATTTGTTAATGGGAAATCACTTTCAATGCAATATTCAAAATACAACCAACCATTAAACAAGTGCCGCTTGGCAAACATCACCCTCAATCATTTCCGAAATCCTATCATCTTATTTACAATTATCCTCTTCTTAAACTATTAAAAGTTAAAGTTTTTTGAAATTAAATGTTTCTGGCAACATCATATGCAAGTCTTATAAACGTAACACATGTTCATATATTTGTGTTACTTATTTTATTTGTTCTTTCTATACTCATTATAACACTAATCCCATTGGAGGAATGAGGGTCAGTCGGTAGGTCGGATAGAATATATGAAGATCTACACTTTTTTTTTTTTTTTCGTACGGGTACACCGTCACCGTGTCATTCGCATACGACAGCCCATTACAGAAAAAGAATATATAAAGAAAGAAATTGTGAGTAAATGGTTAGACTAATGTCTAAAAAGTTTGGTTAAAATGTGAAATTGTTACTTATAACTCACTCTTATGAATCACTTATACCGATTAAAATAAAATAGTTTTTATTCCACTGAGACTCTTTTAAGTTATTGATCAAGAGTAAATTATTATTTTCGTCCCTGGGGTTTGACGAAAATCACGTTTTCAGTCTAATAGTTTATTTATTACACTGACGGTCCAATAGTTTCAAATTTTATTTCAGTTTCGCCCAAATCACTAACACCGTTAGTGTTCGTTCTGTTAAACAATATAAAAATACTTTTTTGCCCTTAGTTGATTAAATACCCCTACTCCCATCCACACCCCATCTCTTTTCTCTCTCTCTCTCTCTCTCTATTTCTCTCTCTCTGTC
The DNA here is from genome assembly GCA_025506415.1 of Flaveria robusta. Taxonomy (NCBI): domain Eukaryota; kingdom Viridiplantae; phylum Streptophyta; class Magnoliopsida; order Asterales; family Asteraceae; genus Flaveria; species Flaveria robusta. Next base: position 14,573,922 of record CM046466.1, on the reverse strand, counting down.
TCCCTTTCTCTCTCTCACACACACAAACACAAACACTTTTCTGTTTTCTCTCAAGATTCCTGCGCCGCCGCCGCCTCAGATGACCACAACCACCACCATCGCTCACCGCCACTACCTGAAACCCGTCGGCCACCACCAAATCCGGCCACACCTCCCTTAACCCATCTCTCCCTCCCTTTCTCTCCCTTCCTATTCGACCACAACCACAACCATCGCTCACCACCTTCATCTAAAACCGTCGGCCACCTCCAAATCCAGCCACTAAGCTTAGACACTTTAGCATCTCTGGTCTTTGTTCTTATTTATCAACCCGTGGAAGGAGGTACCGGCACTACAACTAATCTCAGGTAAGTTTTTATGGTGGTTGTTTTTGTAGCTTCTGAAACCACGTCGACGGTGATGATGAATGGTGATGGAGCGGATCTTGTGGTGGTGTTGCCAAAATTACAGTGGTGGTGGGGGGGGGGGGGGGGATCTGGTGGTAGAGAGAGAAAGAGGGGGTGGAAGTCGGAGTGGCGGCATGAGGTGGCGGTTGGAGTGGCTTGGAGGTGGAGGTGGTGATGGTGGTCGGAGGTGGCCTAAGGGTTGGGTGGCGGCCAGTGGTTCTTGATTTTTAGATAACAAGATGCTGATGATGATGATGGCTACTTGATAAGGTTTTTTTTTATTATTTTATATTTAATCATAAGGGTAAATTGTAAATTTACACTAACTTAACGGAAATATTATAATGGTGTTAGTGACTTGGGCGAAATTGAAACAAAACTTGAAACTATTGACCGTCAGTATAAGAAATAAACTATTGATCTGAAACTGTGATTTTCGTCAAACTCAGGTACGAAATAGTAATTTACTCTTTGATCAAATACTTCTGTTTTGGTTTTTGAGACTGACTCCATTGGTGTTTTTTTTTATTGGCAATTTTATCATACTTCTACTCATAAATTGCACAAAGTAACACAATGTCTGGTTTAAACCCATGACCTTCCTTCTAAGAGGCAAAGACTCCATTGGTGTTAATCCGTTGAATGAAGATATGTGCACGGCCCACCACACGTGCATATGTTTTTTTTTGCTATATTATTTAACATGATTTTTTTATACATTTAAATGTGGTTAAACTAAGTATTAAACTATTATGATGCGGTGCGTATACGAATTTCGTTACGCACGCTGTCGCGATAATATTAACGTGATTAAGTACGTAAGAAAAACGTGTTAAGTTGCGATGACTCAAATCTGGAAATCGAAACATATAAAAGCAGTTATATAGTGGTACCGCTGTTTTTCAGTCGCTTTTGGTCTCATTCTTAGCACGATTCAGTGTGCCTCCATGACATAAAAACGGGTCCATATCAGATCTTCTTCAACCAAGCCGGAGCAAGGCTATCTACAATCAAGAAGCCCAACGACAAAGACAAAAACCACCTAAGCCCAATAACAATATTCAAAAAATATAACAAAGGCTGAATGTTGAATTGTATCTAGTTTGTATCTTTTTAACATAAATAGAACTCGTTAAATAAAACGTTATTTGATATTTTTTAATGGCCAGATGCGCGCTACACGTACTACTATTGTACAACAAACTAAATTACACCAACCATTGACCGCAACTAGACAATACTACAAAGGTACATAAGTTAGTAACGGTCCAGATCTAGTACAATTTTTATCGTGAAGTTATTTTTACGGTAAGCATCTTAGTAAGAATTCCATGCTCATATAGCTCCTTCAAGTCATCTATTAGCATCTTAGAAGTATGTCTATTTTCTGTCTAAAGATCTTTATTAGAAGTATATCATGAAATCTACGACTAGAATTAGAGATCTCTGACCTTCGCAAACAATCTCCTAAAACCCGTAAACCCTTCTCACACACACAAACCCGTAAAACCCTTCTCACACACACAATCTCTCACCTCTCTATGTTCCAAGTAAAGGTGGGAATGGATTTTTCATCAACGTATCATCCACATTACGAGACGGCCCATCAAAGAAAAGAAGTTATGAGTAAACGGTTAGACTACTTTCTCAAAGTTTGGTTAAAATATGAAATTGCTACTTCCCAGCTACTCTAGTGAACCATCTATGTAATTTACACCTATAATTACAATGAAATAGTTTCTATTCCACTGATAATCTTTTGGTTTTTGAGACTGACTCCTTTAGTGATAGTCCGTGAATGAAGCCATGTGCACTGCCCACCACACATGTGCATGTGTTTTTTTGCTATGTTATTTAACATGATTTTTTTTAACATTTAGATGTGGCTAAACTAAAAATTAAACTTGCGTAATTTGGTACGTTTATGAACTTCATTTTGCGTGTGTGTCGTGATAACATTAACGTGATTAAATACATAAACGAAACGTATGAAACTGCGATGACTTGGTTCTGGATATCGAAACATATAGAAAGCATTATATAGTGGTATCGTTGGTTTTCTAGTCGCTATCAGTCTCATTCTTCATGATACTGGCAGGATTCAGTGTGCCTCCATGAGATGAAACGAGTCCTCATTGGATCTTCTCAAGCAAACCGAAACAAGGCCATCTACAATGAAGAAGCCTAACTACAAAGAAAAAAAAAAAAAAAAAAAAAAAAAAAAAAAAAAAAAAAAAAAAACTACCTAAGTCCAATAACAAAATACAAAAGATATAACAAAGGCCAAATTTTGAATTGTATATAGTATGTATCTTTTTAACATAAATAAAACTCATTAAATAAAACATTATTTGACATTTTTTAAATGACTAGATACTACATGTACTACTATTGTTCACCAAACTAAATTACACCAACCACTGGCTGCAACTAGACAATACTACAAAGATACAGAAGTCAGTGACAGTCCAAAGTAGTACAATTTCATCATTAAGTTACTTTTACGGTAAAGCATCTTAGTAGAACTCCCATTTCCTATAACTCCTTCAAGTCATGTATTAGCATCTTAAGAAGTATGTCTATTATCTGTCTAAAGATTTTTATGTTAGGAATTACTATGAAAGATAAACATATGAATCTCCTAATTCAGTCAAGGAGGTAAGTTATATAGATGATAATAAAGACTAAACAAAATAAATACACCTTTGGATTTAAACTAATTGAATTGGATCCATAGTACATAACCCAACATGAACGCTTTAGGCATCTTTTATACTATCTTGCAATGATATTCAGTATAATTTTATTTGTTAGTATGCTCAACCAGCGTGAAGATTTAGCTAACCATTATTTGCTTTTTGAATATTTTAAATAGTCTAGCATGTAATACATGATTGTTATTTGGGTTGGTTGTCTAGTTATTAGAGTAAAAGGCTTTTTTAAAATGACCCACGTTTATACCTAGTTAAAACTAGTTTATGGCCTAGAGCATTCACAGTAGATTCACTATATTTATATGAGTATGTTTATTATATTTAAATTAATAGTTGTAAGTGGTTGTGAGTAATTGATAGAAAAAGTTACTATTTTTTGTATATTTGGAGAATAATTATTCAATCCCTATAAATTTTTTAATATTTTTAAAAGTGGTTGCGAGTGTAAAAGGAAGAAAAGTATTGATTAGTATTAAAATATTATTAATTAAAAAAAAAATATAATAATTTTTAATATAATTATAAAAATAAATGTAAAAATCTAATGTGAATGCTTGAAAAAAATATTACTTAAGGAAAGTAAACCATAATTGATTTTGATGCATTTAATCTATTGAAAAGCGTGAGTAATGATAACTTATATTATATAGACTAGTGGATTAGCCCCACATTCTATCGCGTTTAATTTTGGACACATATGAGAACGTTATAATAGTAGTTTTTGGAGTTATCTTGGTTTGTTTATTTTTATTATATAGGCACTCGGATTCTTATTGATATCTACAGATGTTTTTAGCTCGTTATTATACCGTTATGATAGTGTTACCGAAACTATAGTATTTGATAAGTCATGTATATTAGTTAAAATGATACGGTTCAAATAAAAACTCTTATAAATATATGGCATTGTATTATGATTACTGGTACGTTAATTTTAAATTTTTATAAATACAATAAGATAACAATAACACACTATCATATTATAACTAATAGAATACACACTATCAACGACTACTTTTGTATTTATTAAAAAATTCTTATAAATATCAAATTAACATTTTATTTTTTACACCATTCTAATTCTAAATCTCTCAAATATTTCTCTCATATTTCTATTACATTCATACTATACCAAAATGTCCCGCCAATTTTGTATTCTCTTTTCGTTTTTGGATCGTTTTGAATCCAACACGTTGGAATTTTTAACCTTTTAGCTAAACACGTCAAGGAGGCTGAATGTTTGAGAAACGCATTTTGAAACGTGATTGTATTGAGGCTAATAACGTTCTTATGAACGATTATTCAAGGGAGGACCCAAAATACAAAGGTGAGATATTTAGAAATAGATTTCAATTCCTCGGGATTTATTTCTACAGATTGTTGAATATATACATAACAATTTGAATGGTTTCTAGAAGGGTTTGATGAGATGTGAAAAGAAAGTTTCAAGTCAATATAAAAATGCACATCTGTAATTCGTCAACTCGTCACAGGTAATTCACCGACACATAGGACATCACGTGAGTGTCTTGAATATTTTTGCAACACTATTATTAATTAATTCGGTGATGAATTTTACGAATGCTCATTATCCATGACATTGCAGTATTATACGATACGCATCAATGTAGACATGGTATTTCAGGATAGATCGATAGTATTGATTACACTCGTTGGGCTTGGAGAACTTTTCCTACGCATTTGCAAGGGCAATATCATCAAGGTGATAACGATGGCCAAACGGTCAATTTTGAAGTCATGGCGTCACAAGATTTATGGTTTTCGTATGCATATTTTAGTGCAGCCGGTTCTAATAACGACATCAATGTACTCTATCAATCTCCACTCGTCATTCCTGAATTGAACGGAACCGCTCCCAATTGTCCATTTCACCTTAACAATAGTCAATGTAAACGTAGTTGCTACTTAGCCAATGGTATATATACTTCTTGATCAACTTTTGAGAAATTATATATTCTTATCCTATTAAGTACAAGGAAATTTTTTTAAAAAAAGTGTAAGAGTCCGCAAGAAAAGACATGGAACGAGCTTTTGGCGTTTTTGAAGCGAAATGACAAATACTTGCACGACTAGCAAGGGCGATAAAGATAAAAATAATAAGTAATAAATGTACGCATGCATTATACTCCATAATATGCTTATAAAAAGACACCAACGCTATTTTTTCCTTTGCACATTCAAGACCCACCGACAAGTCCAGTTGAGAATGAAAATACTATTTTTAAGTTGCACGATGAGAACATACATATTAGCTTACATGTTATCACATGGAATCACGTTGTAGAAAATGTAGATATCACGTTTCAAATGAAGAGGATTAGTTTATTACTCTAAATTATTTTTATTTTAGGTTATTTATTTGTAGTTTTTTAATTAGTGAAAAATGTGAAAATTGTTGTTAAAAAATTTTTTATGGGCACGGTGTGCATGAGTACCTCTTCAAATGTAAAGTGTGTGGCATGGTTTGACATGATACATTATGATTGGTGGGTTTCATGGTATGGTCGGGTTCATGGCATGAGTGTTCCTTCCCCCACCCTAAATAATAAACCCTTATTGGGTTCCACCAAATTTTTGTTTTGTGATTCATCTTTTCATTCACCTGAAACCATCACTAGCCACAAATCCTTGTACCACTAGCCACCTATACACCACCGACCACCCTATCACCATTAAGTTAAGTCCCACCAGTATCCACCTTACTACCGCCATCTAGCCCTACCTACCATTTGAGATCTTATACTATTTAAATCGCTGCTACTCATAGGATTAACACCATTGAGCTATCTCCTACAATGGAACTCACCACGATAAAACTGCCACTGATCTATCTCCTAATTCCGGCCATTATACCCTCTAAATCCACTAGTATGGGTTTTGATTTTCGACCACTGTACCCGTTAAATCCACTGTCGGTGAGGTCCAAGTGATGTATGAGGTGATAAATGCTAAGAAAAGTAGGAGAACACAAAGTATGGTGGGACGCGAAAGAGTGGTGGAGGTAGCGATGGTTGTTCGGTGAAAGTTTTGGTCTAAGGCATATCTATGAATAATGGGGGTGAAGATTATGAGTGGGCCCCATAGCTTTTTTTAACTTAGTTTACTTTTTAATTTTGAATAAAGATGAGTGGAGTCTACTAGATTTTATGAGCATTGTCACACCCCATTCCCTGGGCATGGCCTGTTGTATCATTTCACAACAATAAACATGGCGAAAGTCTAACATACAAGATCACAAGAACTAGACTGAATTAAACCTTATAAAACAATTCTAATCCAGCCACTATCTTTTACTTGAAGATCTTATTTATCCACAAACGCTAAGTCTTGTTGATCTAGCTAATGCCTTTCAGCACCTCCAGTTCCCGCATCATGAGGTAAAATACGTCACTAATAACATTGTTGGTGAATCATAACCAGAATCTCCAAAACATTAGACATTATAACCTATGTGTAAGCAAATTGATTATCAAATCAAATCTCACTAACACTCTCACACTTAGGGAAGTGTCCGACAACATATACGCCACTCTAGGTTTTGCAACATGACAGGGTAGGTTATAGGCGCCCCGGCCTATCAAATCCCTCCTACCTAGATGGATCCAACTAAGCGCACATATGCCCCGAGGTAATCAACGACTTAGTCCAAAGTGCTTAACCAACGGGTATGCTTGTCCATCGAAGATAATTTAACTTACCATCAGTCCATCACACACATATAAAGACATTTTACCACAATGCTTAACTAGATTTGATACAGCCCCAAAAACAATTAAGATAAAGAACATTTATACTCACAACAATAAGCTACTGAGTGTGTCCATACACTGCTCAGCGAACATCATGAGCATCTCACAACCCTGATCACACAAACATTCACGTCAAGACCTACTCTTATTATCCATGAAACCCCTTGGGTCATCCCATCCGATATAGTATCACCCGACCTACCCTAGTCACGCCAATGACCATAGGCTAGAGTTCTCTGACTTAGGTCGAAGTTTTCATCACAACTCTCGACGAGCATGCGTTAAAGAGTTAGGGTTTACGCATGATCCCGACACAGGTACCAGACTTATCCACCACACAAAAAAATCCTAACATGTAAATTCCTGTGACAATCTCACTATTATGTAATGACACTTTATTACCCATTTCATACTTATACCGAATCTTGTCCCATGACAAATCTGTCTATCAAAACATGAATCATTTATAGACCATAACAACCTATGCATCCTAATTACTATCTACTAGTTTGGTTTCCACCAAAAACCCAAGTTTACCTAAATGATCCATAATGATACATGATATGAAGGTATTAGAACCTTACCACAATAGATCTCAGCTTAAAATCATCCTTGACGTCCATGTATGCACCACCGAGCGATCCAACACTACAATGAGTAATAACTCATTTACATGGGTTTGGGATTTATCAAAACAAATCGAGCTTCCAAACTTGTTTCTAAGCCAAACCAACCGCAACAAATGTAACCACATGTTTCTTGAGTCACATCAAGCACTCAACCACATAGATAGTGGAAGAGAATGTCAAAACTGGGTAGAGAGAGAGTAGATTGAGAGTGAATTAAGTGTGAAATAGGTGAAATTCAGGTTTGAGGCTTTTATACCCATTCTGCTGACTGAATTCCATCGCGGTCCGCCAACAACCTAAGATGGCATATTCGAATATTCCAAATGGAATATTCCCAACTTGAAAAGGAATATTTCTCGCGGATCGTTAAGCTCGACTATGGCGTTTGCTATCATTTTAGTGAATCGTCTTGTTCCCTGAGCGTCTCCTCTATGAGACCGAGAGTCTCGATCCTGAATCCATTGCTTGGCGGTTCGCTATGCTCGACACACATGACCCCTTAGTTGTGGTCAGAATCCCTTCGTTTAGGATTTTTTTTATTTTAATTGTTCCATTCGCATTCCCGACCCATTTTTTCATGTAACCCGTCCATTGGGCCAAGGGGTAACAAGTAAATAGTCATTTTAAATTTGAAAGGTGAAATTAGAGTAAAGCTCAGCGATCATCCATGTATTTTACTCTTTTGTAATAACTAACAGCAAATCTAATTATCCTACTCCACCCATCTACACAACTAATTTTAAATCCTTCATAGGCAAGGTTTGAACGTTTAACCTCAAACAAACTTCATCGCTCTAACACCAAATGACTTTCATTGCCCCCCCCCCCCCCCCCCCCCCACCTTGAACCAAGGCAAAACTTAATGGCTTAGGTTATGTAAAATGTATACCCACTCACTCTCTTCCATCTCACGTTCTCTATCCCCACTCAGTATCTCTAGCTTTCATTTCCAATGATTCACCTTCCTATCTTTCGTCAACATCATCAAAATTTCTCATGATTTATGCTCTACATAAGAGCATTGAAGGTAGTCTTAGAGCATGAGCAATGGGAAGAACTCATGGACCCCTCTACATCATCATTAGCTCATATAATACTTATTCTTATCTATTGAAGTCTATAGGTGTTTTTTTTCTTTTTCATTCTTAATCCATTTTACTCATGTGGTATTTTTTCTATTTTTTTATTCTTAATCCATTTAATTGTTACAGAATTATTTGTAACAATCATATGGCCTATTGTAGGCTTCACAATACTGTAAGCCTAGTGGCATGGGTTTAATCCTACAACTAGCCATTTTTTGGCCTTAAATTTATTTTAATGACTTATTTAATTTAGTAAACTATTTGAATAATTTAAACAGATTTTTAAAAAAATAGTTAAACAATTTTTAAACTCAAATTTTTGTTTCATAACATCATTTTTACAACCACAAACTTTTTATTGACTTTTGATGTATTTTTTTTTATCTTACGTGTCAATTTTTATAATGAAGTTGAATAATAAAATTGATTCAACTTCATATGCTTCTTTTTAAGTACTTGAGCACGTTGATATAACCACCACAACGTGCAGACACTGCCACCTACAATTCTATAAAAAAATACTAATGTTTGACTTTAATTATTGTTTGGAAAAACAAATTAAATACTTTTTATATACAGTTAACTTACGTATGTTATGTACACCCCGTTGAATGCACGGATTCACGACAACTTTTAATCGTTAGTTTTTTTTTTTTTTCACAATTTTAAGACGCCGTCACAACGCACGGGTCATACAAACTCATTCTCTCTTCAAAAATCATAGACCACTCCAAAAGTTCATTTTGGCCAAAGACCAAGTCCTCCTCTCTCTTCCACATATGTAGTCATAAGTCCTTTGCCTGAAAACGCCCATACACATGGTCTTAAAGAGAGCCGGTTAAAGTTGTCAATCAATTCGATATATATAGATGGATATATTTACACATCCTTATGCTCATTAAACTATAGAAAGAAAACCATCTAAGCACATTCACACCACCACCATATTTTACCACTAATGTATGCAACTCACTCTTGGCATGTCATTCATGATGTTCCTCCTTATTTCCTTCTCACTAACTATTAGACCATGAAACTTTAGATCAAAGACAGACCATAGTCAAAAAGATTGCAACTTTTTTGTAAAAGATGCGTCGTTTTTTTCTCTTTTCTAGCTGAAACATGGACCATAGTGGCAGTTGGGCTCGTGACGGTTCTTTCAACTCATGCTTACACTTCTTAATAGCCTGCGGAACTCTGGGAGACTAATCTTTCCATCTTGGTCAATGTCTGCTTCCTCTAAAAGCGGATATATTGACCCTCTTAGACCCGTATGCTGCAAAATCAGTAATCAATAACAAAGTATTTGAAAATACATATATATTTTCACAAGCAGTTAAACTTGATAACAGATTCTACAAAAGGGACAATTTTGGTTTCTGATTTGTGAAAAACTGAATATGAATTGAAAATCTACAAGGTATGTTTTGAGATAAAGATAGCTTACCATTTTGATTTCTTCTGGGGTTATATCCATCGTTGTCAACATCGATTTCTCAAAGGCAGCTTTGGACATCCTATGCCATTTTTCGTTGTTATGTTCCTCTAACTGGTGAACATGAAGAGTAGCAGCTACGAACTCAGTGAAATCCACAAGCCCGTCCGTGTTAGTATCAATCTGTGTCACAACATTTACAATAAATCAAGAGTCTTTGGATGTGATATCAAATAATCAGAATCAGTTAATTAACTGTAATAAAAAGGATCTAAATTCAACAACTTACAGCTTGCAAAATCTCCAAAACACGCGAGTCTTTCATCTTCCATGGAATGTCCTTAGCAAGAGCCTACAATAAACCAAGCAGATTTGGCATTTTATCACGACTCACGTAGTTATGTCATTATATAAAATAGCAGCACATAGAAAAAGAATGTGAAGTAACACACCTGTCTCATTTCCTCAAGACTAATAGAACCATTCTTGTCTACATCAATGGCCTGAAATTGATCTTTGAGATCAGATATCTCTTCATCATCAAGAGTGCTAGCCAATGCCTATTGTCACATCAACATATGATCTTTTATCACTAATATTCACAATCTAGCACACATGAGACAGAGAGCGATAAAAAAACAAAATTTTACCCGTAGCGCATTTGTTTTAGTCGACTATTTCACAAACTGACGCATGTTGGATAGCACAGAAATGTCAAGAGGAATCATAGAAGCATTTCCATTTACTCTAACCCATGGATGTGCTGCAAAAGTTTTATAAATCATCTATATCTCCTAACAATCTCAAAAATGAACAAAATATACAAAAGATTTAAAAAGTGTATATACTTACATAAGCCTGTGCAGCAGTGAGTCTTGCTCGGGGATTTTTCACGAGTAGTTTCGTTACAAAATCTTTAGCACCATTGCTAATAGTGGGCCACGGTTTGCGCCTAAAATCAGGCTTACTTCTTAACACCTCTCTAAAAATACCATCTTCGGTTCTATCCCAAAACGGTCTACGCCCACATAGAAGAATGTATGTAATTACACCAATACTCCAAACATCAGATTCTGGGCCCGATCTACGCTTTAATACTTCTGGAGCAACATAATAAGCACTACCAACTATATCTGTAAACTTCCTTCCTGCATTAGTTACACATATTTCCACCCAAAATAGGCATATTAGAAGTGGGCATGAAAACAATAGCAACATTAAGCAAGCCTTTAAGACTTGTGAGATAAATATCATAATGGACTTTGGTATTGTACTCACCAGGTCGTATAAGTCCGATAGACCAAAATCCGTAGCCTTCAAGGGTGAATTTTCTTTCGGGGATTTGAAAAGAAAGTTCTACAAATTTAAATTACATATGTTAATGCTTGTTTTGTGAAAAATATTTTGTATATATGAAGAATAGATGTTTTGAATGTGATTTTATAATAATCAGTTATAATAAGACTGTATTTGTACTATAACCCTCTATTAGGGACAATGTAGCCAATCTTTGGTGATTACAATGCGAAAAGAGGCAAATTCAGCTTGAATTTAAATTTTAATAGGAAAAAGAGTTAATTATTTCAACCTCGGGTTTCATGTCGCGATGTACCAAACCATGTAAGTGCATTCCGCTGCAACTTTCAGCATCTGCCTTACAACGATTGCTGCATCTTTCTCTGTGTAACGACTTTCTTTCCTGTAAAAAAGTACAACATTTTAATTTTTGGTCCAGATTATAGGGTACAAAAAGAAGCAAATATGATAATGGGTCATATTGTACATAATCATCAAAGAATGAAGAAGCTGGTATATTTAAATGGACCTAAATATCCAAGATCATAATTTCATATTGTATATAACATCAAACTATGAGTGTTCTATAAACTTTTCGAGCAGATATAATTTCCTTCTGATTAAGATATAAGAAATACTACAGATTAAAGAACTCTACATACAAATTCTGATTTCATTCTCAATTTGGAAATTAAAGTTTTGACCTTAGAAATCAACATATAAAATAGAAGGATTGTATTTCATGTTTACAAGATGAGAATCTTACTTTGACAAAATCCGGTCCAGCAACTCACCACCCTCACATAACCTGAAACACACGTCTTCAAGTCAACTTCCGCATTTCTTTGATTTTGCAAAGAAATAATGTCATCGAAGGTGATTAAAACCAAATAATAAAGCAGATTCATAACAAACTTACTCCATGACATATATACAAAGGAATCATCTTCAAATGCATTATAGAACTTAACAACATTCTCATGACCGTTAACGCTTGTAAGATTTTGACTTCCCGTTTAACATCTTCAACAGCAATTGGAAGAACCATCTGTTACAAAAATGCAAAAAAGGGTCTTAGAACTACTTATTTTTACAGCTAACTGCATGAATTTTGCAGTAATATACATCAAATTAGTACTATATTCAAAAAAACAATAAACAAACAACATATGCATATGACTACTCCCAAACTCAAAGTCTAGATATCCTTAATTCTTATGTTATATTTGCAATATGCTGCAAATCACAATAGCAAACTATGTTATAACTAAAAATAAACAAAAGATGACTCTTTGATGATGAATTCAATAACCAAGAACATGATTATCAAAATGTTGTATATGAAGTTGGATTACACACCCAAAATTCTGAAACTTTGCAGAATTTCACATATCAAAACCAAATTGTACCCACATTCAGAACAAAATGGCACAAAACTACCTTATTTTTATCGATTTTCTTGACAGCGACACGATCTCCTTTAGCTTTATCAACAGCAGCATATGTATACCCAAATTGACCATGACCACACAATTTACCAATGGTATACCGTTGATAAAAATCCTTAAGATAACCAAAATCCGTTCTTTTCCCACAAGGAACCCCCTTTTTCTGACGTTTAGTTACACCCCTGATCTTTGCTTTATGTTGCTTATAGTAACTATCCTGTTTTTGACGCTGATTCTTGTTGGGTTCTTTCTTAACATGTAAATTGGCATTACACCCACCTCCATCATGCTTCCCATGAGGATGATTTTGCTGGTGTTCAGCAGGGTTGTCGCCACCGCTAACGGAGGGGGCATTGCTGTTGAACCCACTGATCTTGGTGGTCGAAAAACAGATACCCATATCTTCTTATCGATCAAAACGATGGAAAATCAAATCTTTGATGAGGGTTTTTGATGGAATTGAAAATCTTTTTCACCTATATATATGAAACTTTGATGCAAGTGAGGATTATAAAATATGGTGAGGAAATTGTGTAGTAGATGGTGGAAGGAGGGGGTGGTGTCAAGAAGACTTTTTGTGGGTTGAAGAAGATGAAGACGAGGACCCCCTCCTCAAAGAATTTGATGTTTACAGCTTGTAATCGTGTGTATTCAAGTCGCATGAAGAATAAAAAATGGATGAATTGAAACCCCCAAAGAGATTGGGGGCCAATGGAATCGATCTCCATTTCTTGTGTTCATACGATCTTTTTTGAATAACTCTCATTCCCCCAAAAAGAGGATTACACTCATTCGCTTTTGTTCAAGTTCCGAGATATTGGGTGCTTGGACGTTGATTGGAAGAAGCAGCTTCCATTATTATTATTTTAACATTACTTTTTATATGGTAGACGGTAAATTATTTAAGAGTATTCACGGTAATTAATTATACTTATGTATGTTTATTATATTTTAAATATGGTTGTGATAGTAGTAGAGAAAAAATTATTGTTTAATTTGTATATTTAAAAAATTACTGTTCAACCCTTATAAATTTTTTAATATTTTTAAAAGATGTGTTGCTCTTTATAACATAGTCTAATAACACCCTATCTATAGTCATTTATTAATCTAGTTCATAATCATTTATTATTCTCCAACCATTTATTAACTCATGTATTAAAAACTCACTAACCACTAATTAGGCTATAAAGATAACATAAAAATTACATTAATTTATACTTTAAAGTTTTATTATAATATAGTTTTTTAACAAAATAATTAATCAACATAATCTTGGTAATTATTTTGACACTCATGTGATAAAAGTAGTTACATACTATAGAAAAATAAGAAAAGAACTATAAT
>CM046466.1:14500688-14559712 GCA_025506415.1 Flaveria robusta | reverse complement strand
TATTGATTATTATTATTATACGCTATTTTATAGTGTGTCATATTACAAGTTGTGTTTTAGAAATGCTCAAAAGATTTTTTTGTGCATGCATGGAAAACTTGCAAATGGCAATTAAGTTAATCAAGATATCTATGGTGTACCAATTGTAATTGGAGACCTTGTGCTATGTCATTTCCAGTCCAGTCCTTAGATATTTTACAACTAAATTATGAATACCTTATTGAGAGCCTACTAAATTGTGAAAATTATCAACCCATCATGTACCGAAAATTAGTTATTTTTATCGTCAAACTAACAATAAAAAAGAAAACAACCAGAGCTATATGATAATTGACATCATCGAATACCGAGTCACAAGAAATATAAAGGTTATATATGGATATAATATCATGTCTTTTATAGATTTCATTGGTATATAGGTTGGCAATCTATATCACCATGATGAATTGATGGTGTATACTAAACCTAAAAGATGTCATGTGCTTATCTTAGGGTTTTTGGTGAAAATTTAATTGAAGCTGCCCGAGAGAGATTGCACACCATATTGTGGTTTCTAGATGTCCTTAGTTTGTTAGAATAAGAGAGAAGTAGCTAGAGAAGGGGTTAATATACTATAGTTCTTCCTAACACATGTGTATGTGTATATCATACCGATCGAATACAACAAATCACAATGCTAAAAACTCATGACATTGTTCCTTTGCCATTCGATCTTCTGTTGCACCTCTTGAGAGTCCTACAAATTGAAGGAAAAAAAATGTTTATAAGGTCTTATGGACCTATTGATCTTTAGCAAAATCTTAGACTCATGCTTAGTAATCGATCACAAATAATATTTAAGCTAGTAGGGGTGAAGATGTCACGAATATTTATTAGAATAAATTATAAATAAAAAGAGATAAAAGTATTATGTAGTAGTAATTAAAAGGTGTCCTGTCTCATTTTTCTTAATTTTAATCCTAAAATAAATGTAAAAAGATTTTAATTCAAATATGCAGGGTTCTTACATATCGTCTCTTCTACGTGAATAAAGACAAACTTTCTTTTTTAATAGAGACATGAGGCGTGGTCCGCCAAAGAGGCCTTCTACCTTACCACAGTATGCGAAAGTATAAAATTCTAAACGTGAAGGTGATGCTCTCATGATGAGTAATCATTAAATTTTGTCATGCCACGCTATACTATATCACATAGTGTTGTAAAACTCGGCCTAGGAGGCCAAGTACTCGGTACTCGGCAAGGTGTCGAGTCGCTTTTTATCAACTCGGTCAACATTAATCGGAATCAGTCAAACTCGTTCCAACTTGTGCCAAATCGGCCTGACTCGGTCTAACTCGTCCGAACTTGGTCCAACTCGAATTTGTACTATTTTTCATCGATTTTTGTTGGATTTTATTATCTTCATGGAAATACTTTGAAAGATGATAATTTAATGATTACTACGTCTAATATATTAAATATTTATTATTAAGTTTTGAAATACTTTTGTATTTGAACATGTATTCTTTTTATTTATATTGATATTCACGTATTTCTCTATAAATATTATTAAACTTATGATCTTTGACGTATTTATAATTTCTCAAAAACTAATTTATTTAATATATCACGTTCGACTACTCCCCCCCCCCCCCCCCCCCAAGTTCGAGTATTCACAACTCTACAGTCGATTGATCTAGCAAAGCCACACTATACTACACACACACAACCTCATGGCAAGAACATACCATGAAAATGAATTTTTCGACGTGAAGGGGGCGGTGGTGGTGTTGCCACATGGCGCACAACCACATCATCACCTCACGACGGGTGTGCCCCGCTCACCCTAAATGTTACATAAGAAGCTAGATTAATTCAACTAGACAGAAAAACTAAGATGTAAAAAATTGTAAAATGAGTGATGTGGCACGTCTTAATTTGTACATATCTGCCCATATATTTGGTGAGTTCTTGATGTGATCTAATAGTGGCTATTAAACGTAGCGTCCTTTTTATTTGATATATCTATGTAACAAGGGCTAGCGAAGTTTAGATTTTTTATTCTAGTTAATTGATACTATCGTCCCTAAGCTTAGTTTGTTTTTATATGTCCATCCAGTTTTTATTTTCATCTTCTGGGTCTGTGACTTCTTATAAAGTTGTCATGTTTATTTATTTTCGTTTACTCAATTAAAAATATTGTTTTATTGTCTATTCTAGGGTTTATAAGTTTTCTGAATTTAAATGAAAACTTTACTTAAATGATTTGTATAATGACTTAAATACTCGTAATTTAATAAACATAATTAAATAAGTTAAAGAAAATAAATGAAAATAACAAATTTTAAAGAGAGGGGACCAATAGAAGAAAATGACCTTTTGGAAAAAATTGATAAATCAAACTAAAAATAGGAATAAAAATGACACTTAACTCTTCTGGAAATTCAAACTCGTAATTCAGAACTCTACCAACACGCTTTTGTAAGAAGTATGTTACTAGATATATCTTCTTTTTAAATCATGATAATGATAAAATCTTAGTGTTATTTGAAATTTGTATTTTTATCATGTATATCTTTTGATAACTTAGTTTTAATGTATATCCCTACAGTTGGTTTTGAAGGAGTGTGAAAAAGTGTAATAATTAATGATTTCAACAATTAATGTAAATAAGTATGAATCGTTCATAATGATAAATCAATGCTTGACGATACAAGATATAAATTTTTTCTGTGTTATACGCTTGCTGAATGAGAAAGGTATAACTGAATGTATGAATGCTATCTAGTTATTGTTACAAAAAAAAAAAAAAAAAATTTCTATAACTAGAACAACGAAGTTGTCCACTTTGAGGTTTGTTCACTGGTGCATTGAGAGAGTAAAGATGGTTGTTCTGAATCACATGGGCTCAAAGATTATATTTCCATATTTTTCACACAATCATTGCATTGTTATATATAAATAGGGAATCGTGTATTTGGTAAGGAGCTATTGTAAAGTGATTTTAGACGTTAAGTTTTTACAACGTTATTTTTAATAACCACTTTTAAGAGAATTGACAGTAGGTTTTTTATATTTATTTGAGTGTCTTTTTATATGTGAAAGAATGGTTGTAAATGTTTGTGAGTAGATGATGGGGAAAAATTACTGTTCATCTCTATATTTAGTGAATGACTGTTTAATTTTTATAAATTTTTTAATATTTTTAAAATTGGTTGTAAGTGGAAGAAGGAGAAAAGATAATAATAAAAATATTAAAATTATTATTTAATTGAGAATAAAAGAGAAAATATAATGATTTTTAATATAATTATAAGGATAAAAATAATGATCGCGATATGAATGCCCTAAGATCATAGAATATGAAGAATCAGTGATTTTACATATTGGGTATTTATATTCTATGATTTTAGACGTAAGTTTTTATGTTGTGTTAATGTTAATGAGCTGTCAGAAGGTGAGTTCTTCACAACCCCCCTCCCCCCTAACGTTTGACTGGAGTTGACCTCCAAAAGACCTTTTTGTGAAGGCCTTTTTTTGGTAGATATGTTTCTAGGTAGTTCTTAAGCACTTCTTTTTGAGTTATTTTGATAGATGTGTTTCTTGGTGGTTCTTAAGCACTTCTTTTTGAGTTACTTTTTGATTCTTCAATAACTTTCTATTTATATTCCTAACAATAGTTATCATTATAAATAAAAGTTCCTATAATCATACAATTCCTAATCAACCTAATCATACAGTTCTTCTTCTCTTGGCCGCCACATGTTCCTACCCTACGGCTACTCATTTACGTTTATTCTTCTTGGCGGTAAATCTTTTTAGCCTTTTTAGATCATCATTTGGCGGTAAATATTTTTTAGCCTTTTTAGATCATCATTTTTTCTAGCATTGTGATTACAGTCCCACTTGATGGCTCTATCTCGCCAGTCACCATGCTTCATATGCTTACCTTCAATATTTCTTCTTCCATCTACATTCTTTGGTTAAATATGGTAATTCATCGCCTTTCTTATCAAAAGCTAATAGGTTATGTCGATTGTAATGTTTCACCCTTCAACCATTAAGCAAACAATCGTAACCTCTCCCAATCCTGCCTTTATTGCATGAACAGAATCTGATAAATAAACACTTATATATCCTTGAATCGTATCTCTTTGAAGAAGCCAATGTTGAAGTTATTTTTTCACTTCTTCTCGTGAGGTTTAGAATGTTCTTGCGGTTGCCTGTAGTCATCATTTTATGGAGGTTCTTTAAAATCTTAGTGTTTCATTTAGACAACTTAAAAAAAAAAAAAGAAATGTCCACATTCTTAGACTTAGGTTACAAGGTTTAAAGTAAAACATTTCCAAATACTATCCCTATTACAATGCTAGTCTTAGATTAGCCTCATAACTCCATCCTCATAACAAGCCTTCATTTCTTATTTCATCTTTATCATACCTGTCAATCTATTATGAATATAAAAATTAGTGTTGTTCAGTTCTAGTTTTAACATTCTCAAAACACTTTAGTGTATTAGTATATATCATTCTTTACACAACTATTCACTTTATTATTCACTATCATAGTAGCTTTCAGTGTTGCTTAGCTTTACTGTCATAATTTAACAATATGTTAATAAGTATTGTGCTTTATCAAAAGTATGTTCTAAAAAGTTGAATTAATCAAAAGTATGTTCTAAAAAGTTGAATTATTCTATGTATCTGTACTATATCGGATTATCGAGATTATTATTATGAAGCTATTGTATTTATCAAAAGTATGTTCTAAAAAGTTGAATTAATCAAAAGTATGTTCTAAAAAGTTGAATTATTCTATGTATCTGTACTATATCGGATTATCGAGATTATTATTATGAAGCTATGGTTGATTTAGTAGCTTATAATTAAAACTAAATTTGAATATGATTGTATTTTTTGTGCATTTCATGTGTTTGATATATTCTCTCAAAGAGATGGTATACTGTGATGAAATAGTATCATTGGTTGGCATATGTAGAATAAGTCAATTTGCAAGGTTGCAATGCTTGGTATCACCAACATATTCAATATGCGACTATTATTAAATAGAAATCTACTTTTCCCATGCTGAAACACTCTTTTTCCCTTTAATCTTTACTTGTATATACATACGCACACATATACATATATATAGGTGTGGGTTCAACGAGGAACCTTAATTTTTTAAGAACAAGTAAACAATTCTTAGCCACACATTTCTAACAAGTTAAAACCTAATTTCTATATGATAAATGCTAAATTGTAAAATCTAAACCCCAAAGCCGAATGCTATGTACACCATAGGCAAATCCAACATCAGTCATGGACACGAGAGGGTGCATAAGTAATGACTCACCTTAAATATTACCAATGCCTTTTGGGCATATTGGTTGTGGATTAAAAGAACTCCATAATTAAGCGTGCTTGGGTGGAATCAATTCAGGGATGGGTAACATCCCTGATAAGTTTCCATTCACCCAACTAAAAATAAATGAACTCCTTGCGAGCAAAGCAAACATTATGTTAGTACGGCCTAATATTACAAATGATATCAAAGTCATTCATGTGCCACTCGGGATGGTGGGGCAAACCCCATCAAGGATAGTTGGTCTCTAGAGGTGCATAAAAGAACACCTTAGACAAATCACACATCCATAAATAAGATGGTGGGGCAAACCTCTCGAGGATGAGGAGTCCAAAAGAAGGGTGATTGTAACACCATAGAAAAATTTCAACATCATATGTAAACATGAGAAATGTTGGATTCATAAGCAATGATTCATCTTAAGTATAACCAAAGCATTTTAGGCGTATTGGTTGTGGATGAGAGAAGAAATCTATATTTAATCGTGCTTCGGTGGTAACTATCCAAGGATGGGTTGCTTCTAGAAAGTTTTCACCCGTTCAACCATAAGGAAATTCATGATCTTCGTATGGGTAAAATGGATAATATTGGTGTATGAGGGGCCAGATGCTACATGCTAATTGCTAAAAGCTAAACCATGAAACTAAATGCAAATTAGTAAAATCCAAACTCTAAAAGCTAAACTCAAAAGCTAAAGCCTAAAGCTAAACCTTTAAAGCTAAATTAGCTCTAAAAGCTAAACCTATAAAGCTAAACCTTAAAGCGAAACCGTAAAGAGCTTGAAAAAAATAAAAAAATGTAATAAACAACATAGACATCAAATAGATCAAATTGGTTTGGGAGAAGGCATCAATTGCTTTTCAAAATGGAGGTCATGAGTTTAAATCTCAATTGATGCAATATGCTACCAAGTAGGCTAGGGGTTTAATAATAGTGAGTCTTTCGGTTGTGGGTTTCTCATAGAATGATGGGCGGGCCGGGTCACAAGTGTTGTATGTGTTCACGAACGTGGGTGTGCTTTTGCCATTGGGTTTACCCGTGTGATCGGGCATATAGTATTTGTTGGCTATTAAAAAAATAGTATAATATAAAATCAAATAAAAAAAGGTTAAAACATATCTTCTAGCATCATGGTTTAAGCGCTTCTTTCCCATTGAATATATCTCATGTTCGAGGCTAAGGAACAACAATTCATGTTTTGTTTTTTTGTTTTTTTTTTCTTTCCAAAACTTGTGGTTGAGAAGTGTTCTCTTATTTTTAAGAAAAGAAGGTTCTCCATTGAACTTTTCCTTAAATATACACCCATATATATACATATATATATATACATACTTTCAGGGTTATTACAGAATCACTTTCTATTTTTAGAAACAAAAAAGCTATTGATTTACATATGTAAATAAATTCTAGTGATACTTGTACTATCTTACATATGTGTATATCAAACATGAATAATAAACAATGTAAAACAACTAAATATCATCAGGCTTAAAATATATCGTAAAAACAAGCTTTTCGTTATCTTTAATTAGAGTATAGTTTTGAAAATTAAAAAAAGGCTAAAAAAAGTTCATTTGTATAAAATTATTATTTCAGTTTTTTACACGTGTAAATTTCTTACACTTGTTTTTACACATGTGAAAACTAGATGTTTTGTAAAGCAACTTTCACCTCCTCTTTAAATTCAATCGTTATATACATTTAAAGTTTAACAAAATCTCATTATTTATAAAAATCAAAATATTCTTACACATGAAAAAGCTATTAAACATACGAAAATAAAATCAAATGTCTATATTAAAAAACTAACTAAATGTAAGCGTAAACAATTTTTATTTGAAATTCAAAAAAAAAATATATCCCGAAAAACCAAAAAGAGTATTTAAAATATATCACAAAAAATCTAGAAATAACATTTAATATGGTTGTTAACATGTTTGATAACAAATCTTTAAAGCCTAGTTATTTAGAACATGCGTAAGCCATTTTTATAGATGTGTAAGTTATCATTTACACACGTGTAATACTTATCATTTACACATAAAAATTAAAGCATAACATATTTTTTATTACTTAACACATGTGTAATTCACTTTTGCACATGTGTAAATTCCCTTTTACACATATGTAAAGTCATTTTTATATTTCCAATAATCTATACATTCAAATTTAACACCCTTTTAAAATTTATTTATAATAAAAAATGATACGTACATTTATAAATTATAATAAGATACTTATTACACAATAAAACCTTATTACACATATAAAATAAAAAGAAATGATCATATTATAAAACATATTCAAAATTTTCTTATGATATCAATATATAACTATTAGTGTAGAAGCAATAATGGAGTAAACTTTTGATATCATGTAGCGTCTTATGGTATCAACATATAATTTGTCGATTGAATCTTAATATATATGATACTCGAATGTAGAATGAATTTGAAAGAACATGAGAAAGTTGTTTATGAAAGATCTCGCATACCCATGTGTAAAACACAGATGCAAACACATGTAAAAGCATTTGTAACAAATTTTAAAAAAATATTTTCTTAGTTTTCAAAATTATAATCTAATTAAAGATAAAAAAATACCTTGTTTTTATGGCAAAGTCATTATAATCAATAAGATTGTTTAAAAACTTTTTATGAATATTTAAAGAAATAGATGAAAGTTGTTTAGTAGAGAGAAAAAAATAAATAAATAGTACCCTTTTCTTCTTTAAATGTTAAATTGGTCACACAAAAGTACATATCTTGAATTTTTTTTATTTAAATGACAACCGTTGATCAAAATCACATCAAAGGATAGGATATAGTTTAAATGTTTTGTCAACTTCTAGTAGCTTACATTTGAACTATACCTTATATATATACATATAGAAAAAGTTTACTATACAAAGTGTTGTTTTGTGAAAAGTGTGCTAAGTGAAATCAACCATTGATTTAAATGATAAACTATTCAAATTAAAGATGAAATAATCACGTGTGTATGGGGTCTGGAGGTGCAGAATTGGAAATAGTTTATAATTATTGACTTTTTTTTAATTCTCATATTTTTTAAACCGTATATAAACTTTTTATACGACATCATTTTTTTAAATACACCATAACTCGAGCATTATAAATATAACTTTTGTGCGCAATCATGACGCGGACGAAATTACCCTCCGCCAAAAAACACATGTATATATTATAATTTGTTTAGTAACCGGCCCCGATACACACACACTTCGCCAAAAACAAGTGTATAAATTATATTTTGTTTAGTAACTGGACGTTAATGACTTCATACGTTTCACATGTAAATTATAATTCATTTAGCAACAGGCCGTTACACACACACACACACACACGAAATTATACATCCGTCAAAAAACAAGTGTATATTATAATTTGTTTAGTAACCGGCCCCTAGTGACTTCATATGCTTCGTATGTAAATTATAATTTGTTTAGTAACGGCTCCTATACACACACACTAGAAAAATTCTAGGTCTTTAATCAAACTAATTTATTGGTTGAGATTGATACATAACACATTTATATATTTTATTATTTTTTAAAATAAAAGTGCATTATTAAATTAAGCATTTTTCATCTTTAATATGTGATAATATTGATATACATCAAACATGATTTGTTTTGAAAAAGTACAAAAAAACTATATACACTTTGTCAAAATCATATCCGCACGATGTTGTTATCATTTTTTTAAACATGTTTAATGTGATATATTGAATCTTTATGGTTTTCTTGTTATTTTCTAAACATAATGTTCTGTGGATGGTGAAATACATGGCATTATTCGCACAGGTTTGAACATAGTTTGTTATCAATATATTGATGTGCATCCACGTCGGGGTTAATATTAGACGCCCAAAACCTACTTTTATAGATAAACACAAATATACTTGCCTATAAAACACATACGCCTACATATGTCACCTGCTATTAGTTAATATGATTTTTATAAAATTAATACTTTGTACAGTAATGATACTTCATAGACACACACATATTGTCAATAAAAAATATGATAAGTATGATGCGATAATGTGAATTGACACCATAGGATGATTTTTAGCTTCAACCAAATTCTATAAATCTATCGTACAATTATTAAAATGAGTTTGATCACATTCCACATCAACTTAAAAGTTTAAAAAGACTTATGAAAGTATTTTTAGATCATTTGAAACTATTATTAACCAATTTATTAACAAATATATTAAACTAGTATTAAGCCATCACATTGCAGTGTGGGCGCAAAACCATGCCAAGTAACATTAATGGCGTACCATCGTCAGTGACCACTAATACCGGAAACGCTGGTACTAAAAAAGAAATAATTAAGAAATTAAAAAAACAAAAACGAATGAAAAATAGACATAAAAACATTGAACTATGCAAGCGAAACATAAAACATCTAAAACAATAAGTAAGTCGATCTAGTACTCGCGTCTTGCGATAGGGCCATCATACAGGGAGACTAATAATAAGTGTAAAAACATTGAAGCGCACACGCACGCAGCGACGTGTTAACTCTCAAAATTTAAGCCGAAACGTAAAATGATAATTTTTTAAAATATGAAACATATAGAGAACAAGTTGAAAGTAAAAAAATATTGAGACTAAATTGTAAAAAATGTAAAAGTATCGAGTTAAAAAAAACTAAAAATTAACAAAAACAAAATAACAAAAGGTGGGTAAAACCTAATAAACACATGGTACGACTCATTATGCATAACCAAATTCATATTAATAATTAGTACATATATAGTTCATCATGTTTTGAGTCAAATCAATTTTTAATGATCAGTTTACCAAATTTTAAGATTCTTACGTTAATAAAGTTATGATTTTTATCGAAAACAGTTCAGTGGTCACTACAACTAATTTTGAGAGGCCTAGAGTACGTGTTTATAACACAAGCTTCACCGAACTGATATTGATCTATATATAGTTCCGATATCAATGGATATGATGATGTTATGTTGTCAAAATTAAAACGAACAAGTGTATTATCATTACTAAATAGTGTTTCTAAGCTATTGAAACTTGAAAGTAATTAATAAATATATGTAATTCAAAGCTATTTAAGGATAAAATAAATAGGAAAAAATATGCACGTACTTCTAAATTCTAATCATTAAAGCTTACTAGACCTATGCATAAATGTTGAATGTAGGAACACACATAGTCAATCTGTCATGCTTTTCTTTACAATCATAACCAAACTGGTAGCTTTCTTGTAATAATTAACAAGTTTCATACAAATATCTTACTGCATCCCAACTCAATACATATCATAGTTTCTTTTCTTTTCATTAGTATAGAAATATTTATAGCGTATCATTACAATTGATTATAAAGTTTGATTTAAAAGAAATAAACACTCGTTTCCAGGTGGAATCGTGTTTGTAAAGTGATGTACTCCACCGTTGAAATGTGTATGTAGAAGTCTTACAGAATGCAGTTGGTAGATTAAGTAAATAATAAAGAGTGTTAAGTGAGAAGAAAAAGTAAACGATCACCCAAGGCCATGGAAGGTTTCAAGTTGAACTGTCCTTATTAATTTATTTTGATGCTGCTGAGCCCTTAAGCAATAAGAAGAATAGTATGCAGGTTTTTTCTATGAAAAAAAGAATATATGAGATAGAGACATTGACTTCTTTGATCTTGGAATAGTTCAAGTCTACTCTTTCCTTTTTATATGCCAAATTTAATGATACTTCAACTAGTGATTAGGTAGGATTAGATCCAGAAAGAAAGATAATTATATTTAATTGTTTTGTGTACATCTCCAAGACAAAAAACACTTTTTTTTTCCTATGCTACATACAACTGGAACTTTGTCATTTGTGTTTTGTTTTTATCGGGACCATAGACAAATGATCGGTCAGACGTGCTTGTGTTTTCTTGTCTAATCTGATTGGAAATTTGTGATTCACGTCGGTTTAATTTGAACGGACGAGTTTAAGTCTTTGGATCTTCAGATGCATTATTGGTGTCTTTGAATTTCATTAAGTGTTGAACTCCGAAGGTTATCTTCAAAGGTCTCTGAATTTTAATTAGTTTATTAGAACATGTGTTAAACTTGAATTCCTAACAGTATCCATGCATCATAAAAGTGGATTGCTTAAGGCATATACTTTATTCTATGTTTCTAAGTTATATGTTGAAAATTTTAGAAAATTCTAGTAGAAAAACTTTAACGAGTAAAGTATGTTGGAAAAATAATTTTCAAATCAGAGTATAAACATTTTGACTCATAGTAAAAGAATTGGGGGCGTTTTCTTTTAAACTTTTATCCCAAATACAAGATAGGAAAACATGGTTTATAACTAAAATCTTTTGTCTAGATTAGGGAAATTTGATCCCTTGTCTAGAATGGGTCATTTGCGTGATTTTAATTTTTTTTTCATCTTTTATTTTGTAATGTAATCTTGCTAGCTTCCTGCTAGTCTTTTTTCCACTTATAAAGTTTTCGCAATTCAAAAAAAAAAAAAAAAAAACTAAAAACCTCTTGTGTTGAACTTAGTTCCTTAGCATTAAAGGAACCGATGGTGGAACCTTAAGGGTGCGGAGAAAACACTCAAGCTTGAGGGTGATATGGCTCTAATAACTTTTTCATTTGGTACTTGGCACACTCGCATAGATGCTTGAGGGTAGCCTTTACTATTTTGGTTAGTATATGTTATGCAGTTCAGACCAAGGTTGCATCTACTCAATCACAAAAACTCATAATGGTTTGGTACGTGAGTTTGGTTAGTGCGCCATTAGCCACGATTAATTGATCACCACAAAAGCACTTTTTTATCCGCAATTGACCACCATAAATTAATGTGATGGTCCGCACAACCCTTTTCATTTTGTTTTCTCCAACTCTCTTCATTCACTATTTCACCATAAAAATACAAACTAATCATTTCGAAATCTCTTTCTTTCTATTTACTAGAATTACATAACCTTTGTTTTTCTAGTTTCTATTACTAGAATTACATAACCTTTGTTTTTCTAGTTTCTATTTACTAGAATTACATAACCTTTGTTTTCCTAGTTTCTATTTACTAGAATTACATAACCTTTGTTTTTCTAGAAACTAAGGTATTCAATTTGGCTAAGTCTTTATATGCCTATATTGTTTAAAACATGCTTTTAGAATGTGGAATGAAAAACTAGTTGAAGTTTCCATTGAAATAAAATTTGCACAACACAGAAGTTATTATATATTCTCTATTTGCTAAAATCACAATGTCCTTGTTAGTTTTATTTCTATTGTTTGTCTATGATATTGTTATTACTAAAAATGTCCTATTGAAATAGAAAATTTTGAGGGTCTTTTAAAGTCAAAATTTTTGATCAAAAATTTGGGTTGTTAATATAATTTTTTAAAATAGAGGTTATTTACACTAAACATAGTGTATATCTTTCGATCTCAAAGGAAATATTGCAATGAGATACTTGCTAAATTTGGTTTAACTACTTGTGAACTTGTTAATAAACCTCTTAACATCATCATGTTATCTTTGCATTATGTTAAAGAATAAAGCTGCCTTAGAAAATATAACTCGTTATCGAAAACTAATAAGAAAACTTGTATGTTTATCACGCATTCACCCTGACATTTTCTACTCCGTTGAGTTTTTAAGTCAATGCATGCATAAAGCAACAAATGCTCATTTAAATAGTTTGAGATCATTAAATACTTAAACAGGGCACCAAGGATTTTTGTTTTGTAAAGATGGGTCAATTTAACCACGTTTGAAGATTACGCATAGGGTAAGTGTCTTGGCTCTAGTACATCTATAATTCGTTATTGTATGTTTTTGTTAATTCTCTAGTTTTTTGAAATAGCCAGAAACACTGGATTTTTCTAGCTTATCTGTTGAAGTTAAATACAGGGTAATATGTATAGCAACATGTGAAATTATATGGCTAGCTATTGGATATCTTAAAAGAATTAAATGGTTCGTTTTCAATACATATGAAATTCCTTTGTGGTAATAATGTTGCAATTCGATTGCAATAAATCTTGTTATTCTTGACTGGACAAACCGTTTTGAAATTGACTTCTTTTTCTTAGGGGAGAAAATCTCATCCGGTGATATTATAATGGTATCTATTGATTCTTTAGAACTACTTTTGACTTGTTCACTGGGGTTATTTGTGAGTCGGTATGATTTCTTATGTAACTTGTTGCATATGTTTGACATGTTTGAATATTAGGGGTGTTAATAGTTTAGATGTTGTTGCTTGCTATTCCATATTGAATATTTCTTTTATCTTTTAATTAACTCGGTTTGTTTGTTTATTTGTTTATTTGTTTCTCATGTGTTGAGCTAGAGCTCCAATGAGCTTTTAAAGGTGCTTAGAAGATTGTTGGGCCACAATAGCCAGACTACTCGTCTACTCTACTGTATATGGTTCATGTAGTTTGCTCTCTTAATTAGCGCGGATCTCATTTTACGTTGGATGCTTCATTTTGCATTTGGAGCTTATATATAAGCAAGAGAGTGAATGAGATCACTCTTGATCCATTCTTTTTTTCATTCACTCTCATGTTGTCTAGGGTTCCATCGATTTAGTAGTGATCATCTTGTTTATTATGTTTGTCTTTTTAAGTTGTAATTAAGAGTCATAGTTGATGATCTGATACGGTGTTCAATGGTCTATCTCTTTGTCTTTCATGTTGTATTGAATGTTTTCTGTGTTTAGATATTGGATTGAATTTAATATACATGATATTTACTTAATGACAAATGGTTAATGTCACTAGAGACTAGGTTATGGATTTCTAGTAATTAGTCATAACTAGTTTCATACATTACTTTTATAAAGAAGTAAATATTTCTTAAATATTATTATATTTGATTAAAAAATTTGTTTTAAAAAAATAAACAATCATTAATGGACGTGGATGCTTTCAAGTTGCTCTGTAATTATCACTTTTTTTTTTAATATGGATGAAGTCTTTGGGAAGGCATTGACTTCATCTTAGAAACGTTCAAGTCTACTCTTTATTTGTTTACATGCCAATTAAACTCGATGATAATTCAAGAAGTAATCACGTAAGCTAAAATTTACAAAGCAAGATGCTTATTTTTAAATGTTTTGAGTCCATATCAAAGATACAAATATATATATAATTGAAAAAGATTGCAACTAGGAGAACGTTGTTCCAACTTAATGTGAATGAACTTAAAGTCAATGGTTATGTGAATTGCTTCTACGTAATTATCTGTATATACATATACTAGGTTAGATACCCGTGTAATACACGGGATGAAAATATGAAAACTATATAATTCATAAATGTACAAATATTTCGTATGATTAAGTTATGTATTATATAAAACAATAAAAAATAAAAAGCTACATTTTTAAGTTGTATATATTCGAATATTTCTTTGGATAATATAACATACAATTGACCCGTGTAAAATAAAAAATCAATTGTTTTAAATTGACGCTAACCCAAAACATATAATATATCTATAAATGTTTTTCTTTAACTTTTTTCAATTAAATCTTATTTGACTAAAAATGTATGTATAATTTAAAATAACATATGATTACATAATTTAGTTGATAATATAAAAAAGTTAAATTAAACACAAAATAAATTATTAATTTAGTTTCTTAAAATAAAAAACTTGACTAAAATAATATATTAGTTTAGGCGGGAAATTATTTCTGAGGAGTAACAGGAGAGTGCCATGTAGCATTCTAGTTACTCTTTTATTATATACTATAGATTTATCATTAAATAATTGTGGTATTTATTGCTATTTTAAATTGATGACTTTTTGAGTGTTAGGTGTTCTTGATCTCATTAAAAATGGAAAGTTAGTGCTTATATAAATTTTACTAAATGATCAACTTTCGTGGTAAAGACGTGTAAGGGTTTGGATTGTATGAATTACAATATTAAGTGAAAGACAAAAGTTCAAAACAAACAAAAACTCCAAGGAAATCAAGAAGTTGGAGTAAGCTAGAACTTCAAGACAACTTGAAGACCATGCGAAATCTTGTACTATGCGAAAATGTCTAGAAGTTTTCGCATAAAGCCCCGTTTGTATAAATTGAAGTTTTTGTATTGTCATTCAGTGTGTGTAGGTGGTGAGGAGAGTGTGTCTTCGAAGAGAGTGCTTTTTGTAGGAGCACCAATAAGCTATCGACGAGAGTTCACTTCGGGTGGATCGAGTTTAAAAGACATAAATTTCATTAGTATTGTAATCATTTGATTATTATTAACATCCGATTGGGTTATTATTTGTTGTCGAATGCACACACGCTCATTCGTCTTATGTTTTTGAAGAGTAATTCGAAATCTAACAATTGATTGGCCCTTACAATATGGATAAATTCACACATTAGTTTGTAAGAACAATTTTTCCCCAAAGAAACAATCATTTATTTAACAACCAACAAACTTAAGTGAAGGTTTGAGAGCCCAATACTAAGCCTCTTGTTTTTTCTATGTGATTACCACAATTTAACTTCTTTAGTGTTCGTTGCGAGACCAATCTATGGGATAACTTATGATAAGTTACCTAAAAAATAGACAAATCTCGAGCTCTCTAAACCTGATTGCTCATGTATTAGTACCGTTCTAATTGGTACTTAAAACAATTTTACCAACCAAACATATCTATAATATTGTCCACCGGCCATATAAGCAAGAAAGGCTTATCAAATTTTAAACTTACAGAATTCTATAATCTATAGGTTCGTAATCTTTTGAATTATAGGAATCATGTCTATGTGGTTATTACACCCTCAATTTACATAACAAAATATTGATTAGTTTGGCTTGAAATTAAGTCCCAACTTAAGCTTTATCTTTATAATCTATATGAAAGGTTAAGACATAGTCTAAGCATATAAGTGACATTTAGCAACATCACTTTCAGGTTGTTTAAACTGTTACAAAAGTCTATAACACTTGCTTGAACCCTTAAAGAACAACAACGTTGGACATCATGATGTTATAGTTAATGTCTTAATAATTTAGATCATTAACTTCAAATCTAAGATCTTCCATCTAATGCTATCACAAGCGAACCTTACCTAAAGACAGTCAGTGTCTAATATTGTTACATATTGTTACAGTTAATATTATGTGGAAAACTTAACAAAACAGTAAACAAATTTTAAAATTATTTCAATTATGTTACTCATATTCTTATTTGTTCCAATTATATCACTAAAATTTTTATTTGTTCAATCCGGTCACTAAAGTTTAAGGGTATTACAATTATGTCACTCAAGTTTTTTACATTTTTTTAAAATAATTCACAAGTTTTTTATAAATTGTTTGGTCTATTTTTAAATAGTATGGATAAATAGGACCGGTACACACTTTATGAGGAGTTATTATTAAAACACACTTGCAATAGGTCAAAACGAGACGTACACATTGTTAAATGATATCACGTAACATTTTATAATAATTAATAGAATGTTCTGTTAGAACACCGTTCACAAGATATATAGGAAATTTTCATTAATCAACCAAGATGGATTACAATACAAAATTAAATTGAAAGGTACACTAACAAATACTTGAAAGAAAATAAACTTGGAAACAAAAATGCTAAGAAACAATGTAAAAAGTTATGACCGAGGATTTTGTTAATTCCAGGACGTTACCAATAAGATTGATCTCGAATGATAAGCATGGAATGAATATCAATCGGATATATTGAATAAAAAGCAAGATCAAGATAAACACATGATGTAAATATCTTTGATATATATATATTTATAAATATGATGTACAATTGAGAATTATGATAAATGTTCTACTGAATTACATCATAAAATGTTTATATATACTAAACCAAAATGTTCTCGTGCGAGAAAATTTTCTCACGCGGAAACTTCTCAAAATATCAAATTTGATTTCCTGAGCCTCTAAGTTTTATCCTTACAATCTCCCGTTAGGCTCGGGGAATCAGATCATCAAAAATTCACACTTGCAACTTTGTAATTGCCTCCATAATCATACATCTTGTTATCCAAGAGATTCATAATCAACCAACCAAATTGAGTAGCTACAAAATGAATTGATTCATCGATTTCAATTAGACAAGCCTAAAACATCATCTCGTCCAAACTTGAGCAAATCAATCGAGTCAATTGTACAGTATTCTTTATCAACACAGTAGATCACCGCATGCCAATTTCTTTCTCACAAATCCATCTTATTAACTTTGACAAGTTGTTTACAGGTACGGAAGCATGGATTGGAATCTTCCAAGCGTATCTGGGATGTCTAAACAATCGGATCTTCATTGGAGAATTAGTGTTTGTATCTATCTGTGTCTCATCTTCAATCACTTTGGATTTGGCTGTCTTGAAATCCTTGAAGTTGGTTTTACTATGTCGCAAGTTCATATTCATTATCTTATTAGCTTTGTTGTAATTACTTGGGTTGATGAAAGGCACTCTTCCCATAGCATAAAGATTTGAAACTCTTAGAGTGTGAAAATCATACTCATCTTGATAATACTCTATAGCTCCACCTTTCCTCTTAATCACATACATTTTCTTTTCTTCATCATACGCCCAACTCAAAACAAGTTCACTATTTACGTACCTCGTAAATAGACTCAAGTGTCTCAATGTATGAACTTGAACTAGTGGAGGAGGAGCAGAAAGAATAATGTTTCCGACTTGTCTCACAACTTGCTTCCTAGTCATGTTAGAAGACTCAGCTCGAGCAGTTATTTGCTCACCACTTCAGATGGAATTTCACCTTCTTCAAGCAGTATATTTGAAAACAGACTTTGTAGGCTATTTCCAAATATATCAGTGTAATCTATAGGTTCATCAAGTCATCAAAAGATCCCACATGTTCGTCATAAAAATCCTCAGATAATATCTTTTATTGAAACGAATAGAATTCCTTTTCATACATCTGTAATGTGGCGAGGTCAAATGGTTGATAATCCTCTAGATCATCGGGATTTGGTCCGAATACATTTTTAGACCTTGATTCACTAGAAGGATCTGCAGAAGATCCCACATCCCCTCCTTGCTCCTCCTCCTCATCATCATCAGCCTTTTTCTTTCCCTTTTCATTAGATTTTCCATCATCATCATCATCATCATCAATTTTATCATCATCTTCTTTATCACTTGAATCATAATCGACTTTGTCTAAACCATCATCATCATCTTCTTCTTCTAAATTTGTTTAAACCACATGTTCAGGAGTTACATTGATTTTCTCTATTACAGCCTCAAAAACCTACTCTGTAGATTGCTCTTGCATAACAATAACTGTCTTGGTCATAACCGGATCATCAGCTTCTATAACAGGCTCTTGATCAACATATTTTTGTCCACTTGGTTCTTCATTACTAGAAGTTCCAGGTTGCTCCGACTGAGTATGTTGAGTAGTAAATTGTGTTGTAAATACTTTGAATTGATTATCCATAACTTGAACATAATCATATAAGATTTACATCTGGTGTTCAAGAGTCTTGATGCGAGCTTCTTTCATATGAGAATTCATCTGAAACATTTCTATCAACTTTGTCTTTTCAAAAACTTCTTTTTTTCCAAATAACTAACTCTCTATTCATGAGTAATAGGAATGATGTGGGAAGATTCTTAAGAAGTTCCAACAGTTCTTTTATGTTCTCGAGGAGTCAGTTGTTTAACATCAAAGGCTAAACCTTCATCTTGACTTCTAGGTGTAGTAGACTGTACATTGGTAGTAGATGAAGTAGAAGTCTCAGTCATTATAGTTGCTTCAGTTATAGTAACTAGAATCTCCTGAGTCACGATCTGACTCACTCTCACATTTTCTACAGTAGCAGGAATATCACTAATAGATGAAATAGTGGTTGTCTGAGTTCGAGGTCTTCTGAAGAAATACATCTCTCTCTTCCTTTAACCCGTCCATGACTCTAAGATGTGGCCTTCTTTCTTGTCATTATTTTCCTTTTTTTGGTAGTGTTTTGAGATTTTTCAGGAATGTATTCCATACCATTTTCTTCAGAAGAACGTTTAGTTGTAGTAACTAGATCTCTTGGCCATTCTTGTAGAATATAAGTCACATTGCCTATCTCATCACTACTGTCTTAGAGTCAGAACTATCTTCAAACCATATATCAATTTCTTCATTAGAAGTGAGTTCTCTATGAGGCGTAGAACTTCCCGGAGCATCATCAGGAATTCTTGATGAAGTTCCAACAGGATTAGTTTCCTGTTGCACAGAGGTATGTTGTTTTTGTTGTTGTTGTTGTTGTTGTTATTGTTTCCGCTGTTGCTGGCGTGGTTGCTGTTGCTATTGTTGATCATCTGAAAATAGACCAAGTTTGGAGAAATGATCGCCTTTCCAAGTATTTTCTCTAATTCCCATCAAATGTATAAAATTATCTTTTCTCATGATCATAACTGAAAAAGTGGTAGTTCCAAGATTAGCTAACTCAAGATGATCAACATTAACAATGAGCTGAATAAACCTTGAATAGATCATGAATTTCTTTCCCATAGCAGCTATCACGTTCTTTTTGCATTTCAGCAAAAATAGCCTTAGAAATGCTAAATGGTAAATTTTCAACTAATGAGACCAGTAGTGATCTAAACACAGCACTTAGACTATTCATTTCAGCTTTAGATTACTCAAGCAATGCACTACAACATGAAATAGATATTTTCAAAAAGCTGGCAAATGCTTCTTCTCCAAGGATGGATATTTATGATCATAACCCATTCTACTTAAGCATTCTTTGACTACGTTATCATCAATCTTTGGTTAAGCATCGGCTAAATCACTTAACTGTAGAACTCTATTGATGATCTTAGCAGTAATAATAATTCTTCTTCCTTTCACTAAGCAACTATACATTGTGTGCCCTGATCATCTCTTTCATTAGTAGAAGAATTTCAGAAATCATTGATGACCTCTGAATAAATGACTGGATTGGCAGAAATAGCATATAATACTCAGAGCCTAGGGGAAGATTGTAGGAATTGAACCTAAAGGCTCGGGAAATCAAATCAAGATGATCTAGATCAAGTCGCGCAAGAACCTGGAGTTGCCGCGCAATAACTTGCTTCTCGCGTGAGATCTTTGAAGTCGCGCGAGAACCATGCGAGAACTTCTTAGATTAGTATAAATAGTTAGTTTTTAATGTAACTGAGTAGCTTTTGTCCTTTTTCTGATTTCACACTTATTGTAATTGTTTAAAATCAGAGAGCAATACAAAGAATGTTATGACTATTGTGTTCAAATTCATTTGATTCTACTTAATCTTCTTACCGTGAGCGATTACATTTCGCATTCTACTCACGAGATCTATTAGTTGTTATTGTTGATCCTTACATAATATTATTAGTAATAATGTGTTTATTTATTATGAGAGATGAGCAAGAAAAATTTGAAAAAAATAAATGTAATGCTACCACGTGTCAAATTTAATAAACATTTTATTAGAATAGAAAAATTATATTTCTGGTATTGAACTTTTCAAACACTTACATTATCGGATTGTTAAGTTGCTTCAAAAGATTCTGTGAAACTAGACCATATTTAATTTGATTTTCAAACCCCGGCCCAGAATCTCGTAAAATCAGGAAAAAATAATTGTGATTGATCGATTTGTACCAACCATTAAGGATTATTCAATGATATTACAATCATAAAAGACCAATTATTGTAAACAATATGTCCGGCAAATTAAAATATATTATGATATGCTAATTCAGCGTGTTTTGTATATGTTATAAAATAAACATGTTGAATCCTTTAACTTAATAAACTTAAAGAATTTTTAGCAAAAAGACATAGGAAATATTAAGGTAAATACCTTTTTAAGCTAAATGTTTTTTTTAAGCCATTTCTTGGACCTTCAATGCTTTGATTGATTCCAACGAAAAAGATTTCTTGTAGTTGTGATGTATAAATTAGTAGAGAAGCCCATTGAGTTAGATAGTCTACGTTTGATTGGAAGGAATGGAATTGAATGAAATGGAATTGAGAAACTAGTATAATTTTCAAGTAAATTATGTTTGAGTGGGTAATGAAATGTAAAACCCAAGGGAATGCTTCACCTCAAATTCCCTTGGTTGTGGGATTTCAAATTCCCTCTCTAGGTGGAAGGATTTTGAAATCCCACAACCAAGGGAATTTGAGGTGAAACATTCCCTTGGGTTTACTTTTAATTGCTCACTCAAACATAATTTTACTTGAAAATTATACTAGTTTCTCATTTCCATTCTATTCCATTCCATTCCTTCCAACCAAACACAGCCTTTAGGTTTTCGTTCTAATATAGAAAATATTTTATTTGCGTGTAATAAAAAAGATGAAATGAGATGTCTTGTGTGCCGCTAAAAGAAATCTTGTTGTAAATTATGTTAGAATTACTATGAGATGATGGATTAGATTTCAACGCAAATCTAGTATGCATTGAAATAACCGATATGGCATTTT
Source organism: Flaveria robusta (assembly GCA_025506415.1). Classification (NCBI taxonomy): domain Eukaryota; kingdom Viridiplantae; phylum Streptophyta; class Magnoliopsida; order Asterales; family Asteraceae; genus Flaveria; species Flaveria robusta. The sequence goes on along the minus strand of CM046466.1, from coordinate 14,537,906 downwards.
TGGCAAACTTAAACACATGCTTAAGTGAAAATAAAAAGAAAGTAGAGGCTTTGAGTGTGTGGTTTGGTGGTGGATCATTATAATGAAAACATTATTTCTAATAATAGAATTGAAATTCTTGGTCAAATTTTTTTGATATAATTAAGCTTCATTTCAGCTAAAAATTCAACAACATTTCGTAGATTTAGGAAAACTTGAATTTTAGGGTTCTTTTCTAATGCTTCATTTCATCTAAAAATTCAACAAAATCTCATAAATTCAGGAAAACATGAATTATATGGGCTTTTTTTTCCAATGTTAGAAACTAGCCTCGGCATGCATAGAAACTTTCAGTTTTAAGAGTCTATATCATTTAAATTAATTAATAATTAAATTCTACCCAAGTGGCCTGTGTACACCTATATCTTATGTATTAGAAAATAAATTAGTATTAAGCCCCAGGCGTTGCAACGGATGTGTAAAATCATGTCAAGTAGTGCCAACGCCAAACAACGGCCAACTACCATCAACACCTAGTAAGCTAAAGTAGACATAAAAAATGAGAACCACACACATGAAACGTAAAACATAAAAACAACAACTAAGTCGATCTAGGATCTGCTGTTACGACAGAGTCGTTAAACGCGCAAATAGACGTAAAAACATTGAACCACTGACGCACGTTGCGTCATGTAAACTTACAAAATTTAAACCAAAAGGGAAAAAGAAAATTTTGTAAAAGATAAAAAGTAGATATCAAAGTTTTAAGTGAAAAGTGTTTGGGGGAAATTATTAAAGATGTAAAAACATGTGACTAAAAGTAAAAAAAATTAAAGATTAGAAAAAAAATAAAAAAAATCAAGTGGGGTACAACCAAGTAAGCTAAAAATACAACTAACAATGCAAAATAAAGTTAAAAATTAGCTAGTATAAAGTTAAGCGGTTAGAATATAGAAGAATTAATAGTATGAGGTTAAAAGTAAAAAAAAATAAAGATTAAAAAAAATAGAAAATAAAATAAACCAAGTGAGGTACAACGAAGTATGGCAAAAATACAACTAACAATACGAAACAAAGTTAGAAGTTAATATCTAGTTCATTTTAGTTGCAAAGTGCTATCGTGTATGATATTTCTTCGTTTAAAACTCATGGGTAAAGACGATCTTGAGGATTATGGATTTTACAAATGGACATTAAGGACTAGGATTTTCATAGGGATGTATTTCGGTGCAATGTGCTATACATTATGATAGGGCTATTCAAGAGTCGAGCCGAACCGAGCGGACCTTTACCAGGCTTGGCTCGTTTTTAAACCGCACCGATCCGATCGGCTCGTTTACAACCGAGTGGAAAATCGAGCGAGCGCAAACGAGCGACAAACAATTTGTACAACTCAAAACTAATGTGTGTTAGGTTTTAATAACTTAAAAAGCAGCCACATTTCATAACAAAACATTTTCATGAATTATAATATGTTGTGGAAGCGGAAGATACTTGACTAAAAGTAAGAGCGGGGTCAAAGTTTTCTCATAACGACTTAGTATTTCACTTAAAAATCAGCTACATTTCATAACATAATAATTATTTTATTAGTTTGATTGATCTAATATGTATCAATATAATTGCATAATTATATATAGTAGGCCAAATTTACTAGAGTGTTATGTATAAACTATATAAATAAAAAATTAAAAATAATTCGAGCCGAACCGAGCAGAGCGGACCTTTGCTCGTGCTTGGCTCGTCTACAAACCGATCCGAGCCGATCGGCTCGTTTACAACCGAGCAGAAGTTCGGACGAGCATTTTCCGAGCAAATTCCGAACGAGTATCGAGCGAGCGTCGAGCGACGAGTGCTTTGAACAGCCCTACATTATGATAAGCTTTGTTCCAAAATTCAATATTTCATGTCTTTATTAATATAAAAATTTGTGTATTTCATGGTTAAAAGTTAATCCTAATACTAAAAGATTAAAATATATCATTAAGATTTAACCTCTAAACAATTTAATATTATGGTTACCGATTAATCATTAAAATTAATAAACCATTAATAGTTAGCCTTTTAATGACCATTAATAAACTATCAAACAACCCCCAAATATTTATCTTTTATTTTAATAATTATAAAAGTGTCCTCACGTATGCCACATAACAACTAAAGTTAACTAGTTTTTTCTCATCGCGCTTCGCAGCGAAAGTCCGGTCTGTTTTCTCACAGACACTGCGCTACTTTAATTGTTATCTATTCGGCTTGTTAGAAACAATCAAATCAAATTTTGATGGCGAAACTCAAAAATACTAAACATTAATGGTCAAACCCAAAAATAAAAATAAAACTTCACTATAAAGAGACAAAAAGTTTAGTGTCCAAACTCGATGATCCTAAAACTTAGTGGCCAAATTCACATGATAGCGCCTGGAGTCCGGTCAATTTTACCGCATGCAATGATGCATTACTTTGGTCGTTATGTGTCCGGCTCGTTGGTAATAATAAAATCGAAGTTTGACGGAGAAGCTCAAAAATACTAAACTTGAGAGGTCAAACTTGAAAAAATAAAACTTCACTGTAAATAATTTAGTAATCAAACTTTAATATCTTAAACTTTAGTGTTCAAAGAAAAAAAATATATATATCAACCAAAATAAATAATACTAAATTCTAGTGGCCAAATTCTGTATAAAAAAACAAGTTTCACTGTAAATAGTTAGATAGCCAAACTCTAAAATCTTAAATTTTAGTGGCCAAAATCAAACAACCAAAACTTAAGGTTAAAAATAAAATTACTTCAAACTAATGTGATCCATATCTAACAATTCAAACTAAAACTATTCAATCTAACAATTCAAACTAAAACTATTCCGTTCCCATGTTGAATAATAATAGAGTAATTAATTATGCGATCATATGGTTGCTACCAAACCCTTGTATCAATCATACAAGTCAAAAGAAGAGTACCCAATATCTACACAAAAAGCCCCACAATTGATGCCTAGGCCGATCAGAGTTCGACCACGGATGATTCGTCCACGTTTAGTTCTAGAACCTACACGAGAAAGACTACGGTTAGTATTGTTAAGTATGTGGATCAACTATTCAACAACCGCTTGAAATTTACGTAACATGCTTTAACAATAAGACCTGATTTACGGATCAACCACTCTTGCTTTAAACAACTTTTCAAGATCACATTTTATAGGCAAACACGAGGTACCTTCAATAATGATCAAGCAACATATTATGAATTGAGATACATTGAAGCAAAGCTATTTTCGTAAGATAATTACCCTAGCAAAAAAATAATTTAATTATGATAAACTGAGGTTTTATGTCTTTTAAATTACTAAGATTTTTATAAACAAAATTTTTATGAGAACGAGTAAAAAAACAAGAAATTCTCCCCCCACAAAAAGTTTTTCCAATTGAAAATTAAGTCGTTGAAATGGAAGTTGAAAAATAGAGAAATATGTATTAAATATTAAATGATTATTGGATTTTAATAATCTAACTTTTATTTATTAGTCGAGATTAACTAAAAATATGTTTACAGACAATTATAACTTTGAACTTATTTTTATCCAATAATCACTTACTAACTGAGAGTTAACGCCATTAGCTTTTTGATAACGTCGACTACTTATATGGTCAAAATACTAAGCAAAATGTTGAAATCAACCATCAGATCCGTCCATCTGAAACTTCTGCATCCTAAAACCCTTCAATTTTCGCATCCTAATCTGAACCACTTGACTCGTTAGAGGTGGATTTCTAGTTATGATGGAGGATAGATACCGAAAAACAAATCTGATAGAAGTTGGACGGCGGCAGAGTTGAAAAATGACTCAAAGTTTGTCACATTTCATTAAAAAAAACTAACGATGATTAACTTTCAGTTAGTAAGGGATTATTAGAGGAAAATAATATCAAATTTTGAGTTGTGTTAAACATTTCTTGAATTGAATTAATAATAGCCAATAAATAAAAATTAAAATTATTAAAATCTAATAAGCCAATTATGGAACTTGAAATGGAAAGAGATCACTTTCTCTTGTGCAAGAAGCGAGTTGCGTGACCATTTTGAGTTCCTGTCTCTTTCCTCTACATGAAGTCATCCCAGTATAGACTTGTCTATTTTATCTTTTGCTTAAAGTCTAGAATAATGCAACACTAAAGGTATTAATTGATTATAACAAAGATAATTATAGAGAAAAATCTACAATCAACCTACCACAGCCTATCAAAAATCAAACCGTGAGAACGAACATATTGGCTCTTACAAGTTTTGTTGTCTTTCTTATAACTCTATCACCTCTAGAAAACATAAATACAAAGAATACATAAAGTATATTCTTAACTCATTATACACATCTGAATTCATATATGAAGATTCATTAACAAGAGAAGATCAAAGCAAGAGAAAAGCTCACCACACACTCAAACACTATAATTGTAACCAATGTCAAATTAGACGTTTCAGATCACATTTTGTATATACTTATGACGCGATTCTTTCTAATCATGTTATGATTATAATTACAACTTACAACCACTTTTGATAACTAAATTATGGTTTAGATCATTAAATAGGTATTAGTTCATTATGAACCTAAATCCTTCTATAATTCTTCCGCATAATGTTTTCAAAACAACTAGTATTGGGAAATCCTTGAAACGTGTTGAATATTCATGTTAAAAGGGTTTACAAAGTACACGTGTTATTAAACAAGTACCTTGAAATGAAGATTAGTTACAAAGTACACTTGTTTCACTTGTAGCTTCATATTCTTCACGTTTAAATCCTGTAGTGATTTTCTAGAAATTAAAATATATCTTTAACATCGAGTAGCTTAGAAACACTCTTAGTAATACGTTGGATAGATAGAATTTAATAACTTAGCATACTGATGATTATGAGTCTTAGTGTTTTACATAATGATTTTTGACTTAAAGTATAACTTTTATCTGAAATACGCTGACGGATATAAATTTTTAGGTGAATTGATAATAAACATCATTAGAAATGATTTGAGTGAAATTACAAGCTTCGCAAAGAACATTTTTCACCAGGAAATGTTAAACTATCTTATCGAAACAAATGTTTTGAGTAAAATTTATAAATAAATCCATCCTTCTATATTCTTTAACTAGGCTAAAGACCCGTGTAACACACGGGATCAATCCAAAAATATCGTTGTTGTTTAAAAATGTTCGTAAGTTATAATGTTGTTGATAATACTTTGTATATCGACTTTTATTTATAGTTTTTAACATTAGCTAAATCTAATATTAGTAGGTTTTCTCTATTAATATTTATATGTCTAAATAGTGTATAATATGGAATGAAATAAAATTATAAATAAAAACTTTAAGTAATAAACAAATTAAATTGCACATGAAAAACAATATTTCAAATTTATAAACATTCAAAAATTTATTTGTATACAACATTTGATGTTTTGTTGGTAATTTTCTATCATTATCTAACATTAATAGTTTTAATATCTGTCTTAACTCGAGATAATGTAACATAAAGATGACCATGATCCCTGTTTAAAAACAAACCACTTCGGATAGCGATTTGTCCTTGGCTCTTGTTTATTGTCATTGCAAAACACACTGTTAATATTAACTGTCTTCTTTGAAATTTTAAAGAAATCCTTTAGTCTAAAGGTGTCAAAGTCAACCTTAGAATAAAAGTGCGATTTTTGATATTACTTCCGGATACATCAAAACAATTTGCACACATATCAAACGAATTCCAATCAAACATAATAATAATATGGCAGTACACATAAAATGAAATAAAAAAGTTTAAAAAGTAGAAGAATGTAATACCTGTCCACAGATAGATTTTTGAAATAGATCACTATTAAATAAAAAAGAATGAAAGTAAAATAATATTAATCCAAAAACACAATTGTAGAAAATGATAGATTAAATCATAATCACAGAGCATTAAAGCTCAAATATAATAAAAACAAATACATTTTATTGAAGAAAACTTAATGAAACCGAAGCCAAAATGAGAATGTTGATGAAGTTTGTCGAATGCGATATTATCAGACTTTATAAAGACAAATCGCGAGGGTCATAAAGTTGAGATGGTTGAGAAATATTTTAAAATCGGGTATGATTTCATTTCCAAAAAAAGATACCCATGAATTTCTTCAAATTGGAGAGGAATCGATGAATAAATCTCATAATTTTTGTCAAGATTAAAATATAAACCAAGTATTTAATGGAAACACATAATCAAGGAATCGATTTCATAGATGAAGAAAATCATAAATGATTTCTACCGTTTTTGTCAATAAATTATTTGAAAATAGAAGAAATATCGGGTATGATTTTGATACGTGCCACTTCAATTCCCATGTCCAATTGCATAACATCCATGTTCCATTGGTTTAGTTTCATGTTTTATTTGTTTCTTAATTAGTTTTATTTATGTATGCATGATCTCCATTATCTTAGATAGTGGGTTTAGTTAGTTTTTATCTTTTGCATATTTAAGAGTTTGTATGTGAATTGTTCAAGTAGTAGAAAATTGGATTAAAAGTTTGTGTCTTTATTCTCTCATCTTTGTTCTTGGAGCCTAACCCACTCAACGGGTCTATAGTGAGATTGACCATATCGAATCGGTCTCTATCAATGGTGCTTTCATTCTCGTCCTCTCCTTCCCGCAATAAACCAACGTCACCGGATGAAATGCTTGCTCGCTCACAACAACTCTTGGATATTGTCACCGCCAACGCCGCCCAAATTGCCTCCAACTTTCGCCGTCGAGTTGCATCACTCTCTTATGCTCAAAAATGGGCAATCAAAGCTAGCCTCGATAGCATGACTACCCAAATTTCCACACTCCGTTCCATCTCCATTGATACCATAACACCACCACAACTTCCGAATCCACCACCATCCCCGTTTCTACCAAAGACCACCCCCTTGCTACCATCGTTGCCTCCTACACACACCTCTTCACACACCCCCGCACAAGCCACCAGAGTTCCCATTCTATCCAAAAACATAGCCCCGTCTCTACCGACCCTAACCTTGCGGCCAACATCGATGCCAAACCGCTACAGCCCTAAACCTGCCTTCTTTCCTGTTCCTATGAATATGTGTACCATCTTCGCTACCAAAATCCACATACCCAACCAAACAAACCATATTGTCATCACCCCTCCTCTTGGCGTTAACATGGGTTTTGCAGTTTCAATTTATACTAATGACTCTAGTACACTCATGGTGAAAGGAGAGGGATTCTTGCTAGAGAAACCAAATGCTGGTCAAGGCGAAAGAAGAGACTGGCGACCACCTTGGCGTGTAGTTGCGACCGCTCCGAATGCCGATGGAAGAGTTGAATGGCGGCCACCGTGGCGAACCAATCCTGTCCTTGAGGACAAGGACGTTTTTTAGGGCGGGAGTATTGATACGTGCCACTTCAATTCCCACGTCCAATTGCATAACATCCATGTTTCATTTGTTTAGTTTCATGTTTTATTTGTTTCTTAATTAGTTTTATTTATGTATGCATGATCTCCATTATCTTAGATAGTGGGTTTAGTTAGTTTTTATCTTTGGCATATTTAAGAGTTTGTATGTGAATTGTTCAAGTAGTAGAAAATTGGATTAAAAGTTTATGTCTTTATTCTGTCATTTTTGTTCTTGGAGACTGACCCACTCAACGGGTCTATCAGGAGATTGACCATCTCGAATCGGTCTCTATCAGATTTAATTTTTAAAAAAAATATATGTTTTAATTTAGGGTTAAATTTTCAAATTTTTCCTTAAATATCTCTTGTACTATAAGTTGATTTTTAGTCAAATAACCTAGACTAATACTAATAACAGATACATATTTAGGCGGGAATTGAAAAAAATAGAGGATTAAAAGAACGTCAAGTGGCACTAAAATTATTATTTTATTAATAAGTATAATTTTGATACGAGTTTCACTATAATTTAAAACTTCTTTACATTATTTGGTATCCATTCGATTTAATACTTATTCAATATCCATTTGATACGATTTTGGAATCTGAGAAATAATACACAAAAGGTCTATGATTTCATTTTTTAATTTTTTGATGATAAATCTATTCATATAACATGTATTTTAATTTAAATTAAAAATTACGTAAGCCTTTTTTGTATTAAAAAAAAGCCGTTGACTTGCGCGTTCACACAAGCATACCTACTTTTTTATCCGAATATTTTTAGTTATAGTTTATAAAAATTATTACATAACCATCCGACGACTTTTTATACTTGATATAATTACTTTAACGTAATCAATTTTAAAATATATGAAAAGTTTTCGGACTTTATTAATTTAATATATTACAAATAATCAAAGCAGCTTGAACTAAAACTTGGCTTGTATATTCGTTATAACTTTATGATAGTTCAATGTTGATCTTATTAATTTATTGAAATAATATATTGCAGACTCATAGCTACAAACCCATTTCTGGTTTGGTTACAGCCACATACGGGTTAAGTTTAGGTCGGTCAAAGTCAAAACCAATTTTTGGTGAAACCAGTTTACGCTAGGAATCAAATCGATTACGAACAGGTGGTTCGGGTTTATCCTAGCCGGTTCTTGTCAAGCAGGTTTCGATTCAAGTCATTTTGTGTATCCAATTTGAAAACCAGTTTCTTTTAGAGATGGACAAAAAACTAGTTTGGAGAACGAAGCCGGCAACCTGACCCGACGTGACCCGGTAACCAAATCGGTTTCACAAGGGCCGCTCCTGAGCATTTTATGCCCTGGATAAGCTGAAAAAATGCCCCTAGACTCTAACGAATTAAATTATATAAACTATTTAAACGAAAACAAACGTCGTAGCAATAAACCCTGCAAAATCATAGTATTCAAATGAAATACCCTTACGAATTAAATTATATAAACTAATTTTTTAACTCGAGCTTGCTTTTTATATTTTTAACAACCAGAAGCTTGTTTAGGAGCTATGAGTTCTAAAAATAAAATCCAAATTCAAAACCATTATAGCACTAAAAGATAATACTTAACAAATAAGTTATTACTTAATTTTACTTTTTAACAACTAAATTTTAAATTTCTAACAATTGCTCAATTCTAAGTAATAACATACAAATTCTAATGAAACATATAATTAACATAATTTATATACTTATGCAAACTCTAGAGACCCTAATTCACAAAACAACTAACAAATAACAACCACCTTGAATCCTTGATTGAATAACTCGTCACACAAAGTCCATAGCCACAATTGACAATACTACAAATAAATAATCAAATAAAAGGCTGGTACTTGATAAGAAATGGTAGTTTCACATAGCTGCACGTCGAAACAACATTCTCGTGTTCCCCTTGAAGGCAATCGATTTTTTTTTTAGATGGACTTCTAATTGACTTAACTCTCTAATCATCTTATAATACAATTAAACAAATAAAAATAGATCATAACCTATCAGATTTGAGTATTTGTTTTTTAAAAAACGTTTTCTAATTAAGTAATTAAGTTAATAAAATAGGCAAAAAAAATTATATTTAGTTTAAAATATAATTGGGGTTAAATTTTGTATTGGATTTTTGAAATAGGCCCAAAAAGAAAATTTGTGCACCAAAGCAAGGGGGGCCAAGACGAAACTCTATTCCGCCCCTTCTTAGGGTCGGCACCGGGTTTCACCCTAGCCCGGTTCCTACACGAACAAATCCGTAGTTTTGAGATCAATTTTTAACCCTGTTCAGTGATACTAGCTTGTTTCAACTGAGTAAACCTTATACAGAACCGGTTTCAACCCAATTTAACAGCGATCATTTCCCCCTCCAACCTGCTTCAGTTCAACCGATTTGTAAAACCAGTTGTGACTTGCGTTGACTCGAGCCGAACGGTTCAAAACCTGTTTCCAACCTGATTTGTCCTTCAAAACAATGCATGAGTCTGGCCCGGTCCATCTCCAAAAACTAGCCCTCTTTGGAGCGCAAGATTCAAAACCCACATGGGCTCGGTCGTTTTATATCGACCCAATTCATTTTAACTTATTATTTTAATAGTTCCTTTAGCCATAATTAAATTATTTGTTGATGTTATCTTACATTTGGGTATGTAACACTCACATAATAACAAGAATCACGGCTATTCACAAAATAATAACTACACAAGGTTTTATTATGGTTTTAAAATATAACAACTTACAATCATTATATTCACCAAGTGTTATACAAGCCAAATAGGAGAAAAGTCGAGCTTCATTCACACTCCTACATACGGAAACATGCAAATCTTAGATTCATTATACAAGTATAAGTCTACAAATTAAATTTTTATACTACATTTGAAATGATATGATGCAAACCTTAAGAATAATGCAATTAAAGCCATGTCATTATAGGATAAGTAGCCGTAAAAGTTCAAACCAATGTCTTAATAACCTGATCGATCATTCCGTGAGAACTTATATTTTTGGTCTTGATTTTTACTAAGTCTTAAAATGCAATATGCAAGTTCCCAAACTCTTTACAAGATCTCCGAGGTGATTGCCATTCAAACAATTGATTTGTTATAAGTGTGGTAAAAATGCAATATATATGCAAGTTCCCAAACTCTTGTGAGCATGTGTTTTAATTGTTTTCACGTAAAAAATGAATGTCTAGACTTGAGAATCACGAATGAAGCTCATCCAGTTAAACCTGTTGTTGATGAGTTGAAGATGCTTGAAAATCAAAAACTACAAGAAAGTGTCATTACTGTTGGAATTTTATTGATAATATTAATATGAGTATTAATATTTAGTCAATAAAATTAATGTGTTGAATAAAAATTAATGTGTTGAATAGCATTAGGAATTAATGGATGCGGGAAGTTGTCCCACATTGGAGGAAAGAAAGAATGTAACATGGTTTATATTCTATAACCTCTTGATTACATTGTTTCCTAAAGCATCACACTAAATAGATTCGGGAAGTTCGCACCCTTAACTCGCACTCGCCCTCGCGCGCGTGGCGTGGGCATGTGGGCACAATGTGGCGCTTTGATGGCGCACTTTGCACTTCGCACACTCCAGAAACTGATGGCTGTTAATGACGAATTAAATGGGCTGTTATCATTTCGGATTAATGGCTGAGTGATGACTGATTGGCTGTTACAGTTTGAAGTCTATTATAAATACTGAGGGTGCCTCATTAGAAAGACACACCAACACAACTTGATATCCTGCAGCAAACAGGTTCTTTGAACATCCTTCATATCTCTGGTTTCTATTCTACAAACAAGTTCGGGTTCTAGATCAATCCCGGCAGTACAATCTGATTTGGCTGTTGTACCCTGAGAAACAAAACGAGTTCTCCTGGGAGGCTCGAAATTTGTTTTAAGGGCCCCGTGTTAAACACGATCCTCAGCTTTGACATTTCTGTTCATCTATTTCTTTAAATTTTCAATTGTTAAGAGATTCGTAATTGTTAATTTATATTTTTTTGTATTGTGAATATCAATAAAAGATTGTTTTATTTTAATTATATGTGAACGGTTCCTACAATTACTGCTGAAGAGGCAAAAGTCACAGTAGATATTGTGGCATGTGTTTTCTTAATCAATTATATTCTCAACACATATTTTTTTTAAATTTATTTGACTCTGTAGCGAGTCGATATTTTATATATATTAAGAGCATTCACATCCCATCCTTTTATATATTTGTGAGTGTGTTATCTATATTATAGAGAATAGTTTTAAGTTGTTGTGAGTGGAGGATATGAAACATGTTACTGTTAATCTATATATTTGATAAAACATTGTTTATCTTTAAGTTGTTGTGAGTGAAGGATATAAAACATGTTACTGTTAATCTCTATATTTGACCTCTCATTTTTTTAACTTTTTTATTTTGTGCGTGGAATTGATGTCCAATATAATGTGAGGAGAATCAACATGTTGTTTGCTTGCCACAATTACTTGATGTGAGAGTGGTTATGATTTATGAAGGGACTAAAATAAGAACAAAGGATCAATGAAAATGGTTTATATGAATGCCATTTAACTATTTAAGCTTTATATCTCTTCATTGCAGGCATTAACCTCAACGGCAACACAAAAGGGTGGTTTTTCAACTGGAGATGTGGGTACAGTGTACAAATACAATAATTTGTATGGCGTATAGAATATGAAATGCTTTCCAATCATTAAAGAAAACTTTAACTCGAAAGAAGAGTCCATCTTTTAAAGTGAAATGTCTAAGAAATGGTAGTAAGTGTTGATTTGTTTGAAAGAATCAAGGCTGCTCAAATTAAACCTTGAAGTACGAAAACTTAGACATGAGAGAATAGTAGATCAAGTAAGAATCTTGTTGAGAATCAATCTTAAGTAAAGACTCTTTTTGATCTAATCCGAATTCCGAATACACGTAACGTAAAATCATTACTTATTTATAAGACTCATAAATCAAGGTATACTATCACGATTTAAGAGTCGATTATTGAGCACTGATAATGAAATATAATATTGTAGAGTACATTGAAAATTGTTTAACTTGTGTGCAAGGTATTTTATCAACCCGACACGCTTGAATTATGTTAGTCAGTTAAAGGTTTCGCCGAGATTAAGGTGATTGTCTATCAATTAATAAAGTGTGTCAATATATTTACATATCCTAGCATCCATGATGTCTAATCAAGACATCAAGGCACACGATATACCTCTTGTTACAAGAGAAAATTTCAAAAGGAGTTCGGAAAATATTATAATAGATAATAAATAAAACTATACTAAGAAGCCGATTGCTATACTTAATAGGGAAGGTCAAACACTCTTGAAACAAGATGATTAACCAAGTCAAACTCATATGTACTTATTGTCGTGAATTATCGCTATCTTTCCCATGTAAAAAATGACGAAATATATATGATTTAGTAGTGATAAAAATCCTTTTAGACATTGAAACTTTGTTTCTTTTACACACATATTACTAATATGATATCTAGTAACTTAATATTTCAAAACCTAAAAGGTTCAATTAATTATCACCATTTCATTATGTTATGAACTGATCAGTCAATACACCAAAACACATCGTTATATAAAACGATTAATGCGACGATTATTTATACAAAGAGATCACACTTCTACAAGCAATAAGTTCCGGTCACATTTTTATTTTTTTAAATAAAAAATAAACAAGTTGAAAAATAATTTATCAAAAAAGTATTCAAAGATATGATTCATTTTCTTTATTCACGAAATATGATGTAAATGAGATTGTGGAAAATGGAGATAATTTTCAAGTTATTGGGATTCCAATTCGTCAAGCAAAAGCCATCACCACTACCAACACTACCACACATCTTTCTATCTCTACTCCTTTTTCTTTTATCGTTTTCTTTCTTAATCTTATGTCATTGTCACATGTGATTCAACTAATTCTTATACATTATTTATCACTTGATCGATGGTGTAAATGTTTGTGAATTATCACTTATCATTTAAACTCACTTTCACCTTCGGGACCATAGCGTTTGTTCTCATATATTGAGTTTCATTATAGCCCTCTGAATCCAGAGGTAATATAGCTTGTGGCCATAAAGGGGTCGCAAAATGTGATTACCAAAATGATTTTTGCCACCGCATTTTCAGTCGTAATTAAATTAGTCACAAAAGATTTTTTTTTTTTTTTTTTGCTATTGAAAATACAGTCGTAAATACCTGTTTTTTAAGTAGTGTGTAGGCTATTTGGATATCTAATTTTAAACCTTGTTTTAACGAAGCTTATGTTTTTCTCTAGTATTGCTTCATTATCAAGGGTTAGCACATGCATGCATGTGGTGTCTAAAGTTGGGACGTTTTTATTATTTTTTTTTTCTTACTATTGTAGCATATAATAAAAATTTAGGGCAACGTACAACATCTATAGGATAAGAATCATGTGAAGAAGTAGGGTGGGTTCGATGGGTCGGTGTTGTTGGCGTGCATTATAAAGACCCTCCACTAAATACATACTTACCTTCCTTCGAAGGTAAATAAAAAATAATCTTTTTTGGGCATGTTTTTAGTAATAATAATATATAAAATAAAAGATTAAATTTTAATTTATCTATATAATGTGATGTTGCCTGTTAAAGCTTCGTTTGCTTATATAATTTAGTTGTATAGCGTCTGGTAAAAGGTTTTATAATTACGGAAAAAATATTAGTTTAAATTATAGGTAAATATGTGTAGGAGCGGTTGGGGAGGCCAATGCAACAGTTTCACATGATGCTTAGAGAGTGATCTTAACAGACAACACTTACAAATCAAATATGAAACCCACTACTTAGAACTTAAATTTAAAAGAACACAATCAGATGGTTTTCAAATATGCTGTATATTGTTTTCAAGTTCTATTACCAAGTTACTAAGTGTTCAAGTGATAATTCAAAATACAAGACCTGAGATACTTTATACTACATCATACAGCCGGTCATACTTTGAATGACAGCTGGGTACACTGATCTAGATAACAAAATCAATGTAAAGTCAAAAAGGCAGATTGCATTTTTGACATGTGACTATGACACGTCATATCTCACATCTTAATGTATTACAAACAATGTAAAAGGTTCAAAGTAGAAGTTACAGACATCTAGACCATAATCTACAGTATACTAAAGCATGGATCTTTTCACCAACTTATGCAAGTTGGTGAGTCTTCAGAGGGGGCAGTGAAAAGTTGGTCAGCTTTCTGAAAAATTATATCACAGAAAGCATGTCTTCTCTGTCTTCGGAAGAAATCAGTCTTCTCTCTTGTTGGCTTCGTAAGACTTTGTCTTCTCAGCTTCGGAAGACTTCATCTTTGGCTTCGGAAGATCTTGGTCTTAGATTCGGAATATTTTACACTTAGAATAGTTCTGATGAGAGAAGTGTAAAACTTTTGAGGTAACTTCTGCAATACACATGTATGTAAACAGGAATCTCTTTTGGTACTTTGGTTGCATCAGCATTTCAAATATTCCTTACAATATGAATAAGACCAAGGTTTTCATTGATTTGTTTATCATTTTATTCGGTTCAATTAATTTAGTTTTGTCATAACGGAGAACCCAAACTGAACTAAATTGGGAATTTGCCTAACCGATTCAACTAAATTCAATTTGGTTTGGTTTTGATTAAAAACCAAAAAAAGGAATTTAGCAGAAGAACCGAATTCACCCTTTGTTTCTTCATTTTATATATGTCGAGTTTAACATATGTCAAAATCACCCTCCAGAATCTCATATCTTAAAAATATAATAAGTTGACTTTGACTATTTGAGAATTGAGATTTGAAACTTGGTATTGATTATTAGGTTATTAGATTTTAATAATCCATACTTTCATTTATTAGTCGAAATTAATTTCAACTCAGAAATTTACAAATACTTCCAACTTTGAGGTTACTTTCCTCCAACGATCCCTTACCAATTGAGAATTAACACCATTAGTTTTTTGATGGCGTGGATTGATTATGTGGCCAAAACACTAAGTAGAAAGTTAATATCTAGCATCGGGTCCGTCAATTTGAAACTTCTAGACCTTGAAACTCATCAATCTCCAACTTCAGATCTAAACCAATTGACTCGTTGGAGATAGATTTCAGAGGGTGATAAGGTTAGATATCGAAAAACAGACTTGATGAACGATAGGCGGGAGCGAAGCTGAAAAATAGATCAAAGTTGGCATCATTTCATCAAAAAAAACTAACGGGGATTAACTCTCAGTTAGTAAGGGATCGTCAGAGCAAAATAAGCTTAAAGTTAAGAATATCTGTAAACATGTTCTAAGTTTGGATTAATCGTGACCAATAAATGGGAAGTTAAGATTATTAAAATCTAATAACCCTTTATTACTTGACTTAATAAAACTTTGTAGGAACGTTTGATGCTTGGCTAGATGGGCTAAACTTACAATTATAAAAAAAGTTATATAAATTATAGCAGATTGAATTTGGTTAAATAAGTTTATTCGAATCAACCGAACAAACCGTACTTAAAAATTACATATAACAGAAAACCGTATTACCATTTTATTTTGATGAGGCATCGATCAAAAACCGAATTTATTATTTTGTTTGGTTTAGTCTGGTTAGTGATGCGGATCAGTTTTTGTTATTTTTTCTTTTCGGTTTTTCAAACACACTCTAACATTTTTTCCATTTTGAATAAGGTCTAAACTTGTGTGTATTTATAGGGGTTTATTTATTGTAGAACCAAATAATTTTTCATGAGAATCAAATAAACACATGTACATAATGTGAGTGAAAATAAAACTAGTGGAATTCCCCGTGCAATGCGACGGGGATTCCATATACGCACAGAACAATTAATCGGTTTTTATCAATATCTAGACATGGCAAAAAAAAAATTTGTTGTGTTTTTAATAAATTTGTTTTCTCTACACGTGTTTACGATGTATTTTTTTTAAAAATTCTATGTGCGTTGAAATGGCTACTATTTGAGCATAACTCATATTGACGCACGACGCAGCAGAACAATACATCCATAGTTATATAAAATAAAAAAAATATTATATTTGAATCATCTCAATTTTAAATAAAGTTTTTATTTAAACATAGTTACAAATAAGCACGTATTTGACCCGTTTATAACGTTTATATACTATATTATATTTTTTAAACATAGTCACTTTATTAAATCTTTTCAAGTTCCCTTATTGTTTAGTCATGGTCACTTTTATTGACTTTTTTTTAAGTTCACTTACTTTTTTTAAACATAATCAATGTTATAAACGACATTATTTGATTATAAAATTACACGCTAATAACGAGCTTTTTTTATCTTTAAACCTATAATGCTGTTATAAAAAAAATATTAATTTTTTTATATTTTTCAGCTCATATGAAATTATTCATTACTGTGTCTTTAGTTTAGTTGATCATGTCTCTTATTAATGTTTTTTGTGTATTTCTAATTATAACACATAATGACAAGATAACAAATTTATATAATATATAGAAAACCATAACAAAAATAACATAACTTAATCTAAAATATAAAACACAATGATAAATACATATAACAAATTACGAAAAAGATTTCACAAAATAAATAAATTGATATTCGACACAATGATCTGATATATTAGACAAAATAACATAACATATTTTAACAATAGAATGACATATATCAAGCTTAATATCTTTATTAGATTTTCTAACTAAATATATTTTTTGCTATAACCTTATCCTAATAAATTATATATCATATTTTTTATAACAATTCATACTGTCAAAAAAATAAGGGTTAATGGATTTAAATACTCCCAACTATTTGAAATTTGCCGCTGCCACCCCCAAGTATCATTTTTGCGAATATAACTTTGGTGTCTGTATCATCCGCCGTTTGTTAAAACCCTAACAAATAAATCAGCTAATTGCGTCATATATTTTATATCATTTGTTAGGGTTTTGACAAAAAGCGGATGATACAGACACCGAAGTGTTTACTTAGAAGTTATATTCGTCAAAATGATACTTGGGGTGGCAGCGGCCAATTCCCAATAGTTATGAATATTTAAATTTATTAACCCAAAAAATAATCAGTAAACTTGCACACTACATAACTTACCACCTTCACATATAATATATATGTTGAAATAGAATTTGAAAACATGTTATGCTTTTTGGGAATAAAATGACTATATATGTTAATAGCAAAGTTCAATGTATTTAATATTATATAAAACTAACCTTTTTATTGAAATACAATTTGGAATCCTGTCAAAATACAAGTAGTTAAGTGTTTTTTTTTTCAGAAAATTTGACATTATTTTCTCATAGTCCAACTACAGGTAGTGTTTCAGGAACTACATGCATGTTCTAGTTTAGTTAAAGAAATAACATAACATGTTACTAAAAGTAAATATATGTAATTGAGGTATATCATATATGTAAACTTGTGTCCACTACTAACTCATTGAGTAGCTATGCAGCGAGGTGTGGGGACTGTTGTCAATGGATGAAACCAATTGTTTGAATTTCAATTCAAGTATCCAAAGTTCATAACAGATGCACTTTGGTGGTATGTATGTATATATAAGGGAGGTTGTGTTGCTGGAGTTAAACACGAGTTCATTGGCAAACAAGAGTCAATATGGGGCTAGGACCATTGTTGATCCTTGTGGTTGTTTTCTGGCTTTGTTTGGTTGATGGGCTCGACCATCAAACACAAAAGAGTGTTTATAACCGTAAAGTTTTGGACGCATTAAATGTGCATGGAAAGAACACGACTTCGTTGGAGATTGTTGTGAATGAAAGCAAAATGGTGATGCACAATGATGTGGATAGTAGTCAAGGTGGTGGGAGTGGTGGTCGACATAAGAGAAAGCATGAGAAAAAGCATAATGGTGGTAGCGGTGGTGGACATGGTGGTGGACGTGGTGGTGGTGGCGGTAGCGGTGCAAGCAGTGGTGGTGGCGGCGGTGGTGGGAGTGGTGGTGGTGGAGGAGGGGGAGGTGGTGGCAGTGGTGGTGGTGGAGGAGGAGGAGGAGGAAGTGGAAAGGGGAAAGGTCATGGATGGGGAGGAGGGAAAGGAGGAGGAGGTGGTGGTGGTGGTGGAGGAGGTGGGAGAGGAGGAGGAGGAGGTGGTGGTGGTAGTGGTGGTGGTGGTGGAGGAGGAGGAGGAAGTGGAAAGGGGAAAGGTCATGGATGGGGAGGAGGTAGAGGTAGAGGAGGAGGAGGAGGAGGAGGAGGTGGTGGTGGTGGTAGTGGTGGTGGTGGTGGAGGAGGTGGTGGTAGTGGTGCCGGTGGTGGTGGTGGAGGGGGAAGTGGAAAGGGGAGAGGTCATGGCTGGGGAGGAGGAGGAGGAGGAGGAGGTGGTGGTAGTGGTGGGGGCGGAGGAGGAAGTGGAAAAGGGGAAGGTTATGGATGGGGAGGAGGTGGAGGAGGTGGTGGCGGAGGCGGTCGTGGAGGAGGCGGTGGTGGTGACGGTGGTGGTGGTGGTGGTGGTGGTGGTGGTGGTGGTCAAGGAGAAGGATGGGGTTGGGGAGGTGGTGGCAACAATAATTGTTGGATTTGGGGATGTAACGACGGACACTAACCTTAAAATGAGAAGTTTGATCATCAAAATGCACGAATATACATTACGTCTCTATTAAAATTCTTACTTCATTTCATGTTTCGCTAATAAATTTTGTTCTACTTCTTTCACATCAATGTGTGCTTTGTAACAGGGATGGTTTTTCACAATTTCAAGATTCCTTTGACAATAGTACAACTACATCTATGATGTCTAAGGATCTACAATAGATTGTCTATACAATTGTTCATAGGAGAACTATATTATGTTACTTCAATTTTTCAATACTATTTTGATAATAAACTTAAGCAGTACATTTGTTAAAACAATTATGCATTGCTTCTCACTTTTTCACAATAATACATCTTGAATTGACCTAGATGGACCCTCTTATTTCGTTTGTGTTACCCTCAATATCGACAAAGTGTACAAACTTTTGCAAAGATATTACATCTAACATCCCAATAGGCTATTTTTCGTAAGGCGTCCTTGAGGTTGTCACGTGCATCCATAAGATGGCTATTATAAATACTCCTATGATAATTATTCAAGTTTTGTTCAGCACAATAATAATATATTTTGTAATATGTAACTATTAATTTATAAAAGCTGACTATATAGTAGTGCCATCACATATAGATATGATCTCATTGATGGTGAATTTGTTAGCAATAATTTGGTTCCAATAAAATGATGACTAAGTTTGACAAAATTATTGTAATTGGCATTGTCCATAGACAGCATATCATGTCATCTCATGAAGTTGGATGACTCGTGTCAAACTTATAAAATACACTTCTTAAATACGAAAATTTAATATATGAAAAGATAAAGAAACAAAAATTGTACTAAGCCAACGGAATGAGCTGCAAATACCACGCTACTCTCTACGAATATGTTCTTTATCAAAAACCTTTAGGAAAATACAAATTTGATATATTTCGATAGAAAATATTATGACATATTTGCGACGGTACGGTTGAAAACTAAAACACCATTACATATCAAAAGTGAGATCTAGAAAATGTGAGTTGAAGGCTAGTCTCACCAAGACGTGTACAAAAAAACCGGTTAAAAAAACCGGTTTGCAAACCGGTTCACGTAAAAAAACCGGAACCGGTTTTGGATCCAAACCGGTTTGGCCCAAACCGGTTCCAAACCGGCCCAACCCGCCTGTTCATCTTCGGTTCGTAGGAGTCTATGTGAAAACCGGTTTCTAACCCGGTCCGGTTTCCAAACCGGTTTTTAAAACTAGCCGTTGTATAACGGCCTTATAGCCGTTTAAAGTGGTTTTTGACCTTTTTTTGTGGTTTTTTTTACCACTATGCCCCCATTAGGTTAGTATATATGTATTGGATGTTTTGGTTGAATCACAACAACTTAAAATACTCTCTACTTTCAAAAATCACAAAAATGCTCAATACTGTCATTCTCTTAGAAAAAACTCTCTCAAATAGCTTCATCAAGTGCTCAATCATCCGTTGGTTGTGATGCGTCTTCAAGCAACGTGGTGGTAGCAATCCTTCCTATGAATAGGAACCTAGAAATATGGTGCAATTATGATTTATATCAAATGGCTAGCGGTCCGAACAAGGCTCGTTACAAGTTTTGCCATAAGTTTTTCACAAAAGATGCAAACACAACGTTGAAAAACCACATTGCGCATAAATATTGTAAGGCGTTGAAAGGTGAACCTTCTCAAGTTCAAGCTTCGATGACAAACGAGGGAAATGTTTGGGCTTATAATGTTGATGGGGTTCGGGAGCAAATGGCGCATTTTGTAATTCAAGAAAGCTTGCCATTCAAACATTTCGACAACGAACATTTGAATCGACTCATTCAACGAACTCTCCAACCACGTTACACCAATGTAAGTCGTGCTACTATTCGAATAGATTGTTTAAAAATGTGGGGAAAAGCTAAAATTGAATTAATATCTTATTTTGAAAATTTACAAAGCGGTGTTAATTTAACTAGTGATGTTTGGTCGACTCCTCACGATTCACCGGACTCGTACATTTGTGTCACCGCCCATTGGGTTGATCCCGATTCGTGGCAAATGATGAAACGTACGATTGCGTTTGAATTGTTTGATTATCCTCACACCGGCCAAAATATTTTTTATCTTATTGATAAAGTTATTAAAACGTATAAATTAAAAAACCAAATATTTTATATATCTTTTAATAATGCGCCAAATAACACGCTTGCGATAAATCATTTAAAATTAAAATATAAACCAATGTGTGACGGTGTGTTTTTTCATAGTCGATGTGTTGCGCACATCATAAACTTAGCCGTTCAAGACAGTTTAAAAACGATTGAAATAGTGAAAGATGGTTTTAAAATAATGTTACGTGATATTTTTTAGCAATAACCAAAGATATAGTAGATATCGCAAGTTTTGTAAAGATGCAAATTCCCAATGTTGAGGTCCGAATTGGAACGTACCTACACAATGGAATTCCACTTGTAACATGTTTGAAAAGGCTATTGAACAAAAAAAAAGTTTAATAGCATTTTATAATAGTTTGGTAAGTCGTGAAAAGGCAAATACTTACCATCCATCGGGTTAATCCGTTATTGAAGCAATAACCAAAATGTTTCAAATTTTTAAAAACGCAACTACTTGTCTTTCTAGAGTTTATTATCCAACAAGTCATTTAGTACTTCACCAAAATTATTTAATAACTTCAAAATTAAATGAGATGTCGTTTAGGGGTAGACCTTATTCGGATATAATACCCCCAATGAAAGAAAAACTTAAAAAGTATTTTAAAGAAACACATCTGGTTATTACATGTGCCGCTGCATTAAACCATTGTTTAAATTTATCGGGGGTTGAAACTTTACTTGATAAAATTACTTGTAATTTAGATTTAGAAGAAAAAACCTATTTTATGGTCAAACTTTAAAAGCTACTTTTAAGCAACAATTAGAAAAAATGTTTAATGTTTATTTATTAAAATATGATGAAACATCATACATCCATGAGTCATTAAGGCATACGACACATGCCTAAATTTCAAATGATCTAATATTTATTTTATATAATACTTTAAGGGATTAATGTAATAAAAGTCAACGTGGTAACACTCCGATTAGCGAACTCAGGAGATATGGTGTAACAAACTTTTTATCCACCATAAGTCCATAAGATTTTAAAATTTTTGACTTGTTGGCTTGGTAGAAAGGTAAGAAAGACCAATTTCCCATCCTATCCACCATGGCCTAAGATTTACTAACCGTCCATGCTTCCATGGTAGTTTCGAAATCTGCTTTTTCTGTTAGTGGCAGAGTTTTATCGATAAGACGAACTCGACTCACTCCTTAAGCATTTGAATTGTCAATTTACTGAAAGGATTTTTTGGATGCCGCGAAAGGAGTACAAGACAAATGCTCACTTGAAGGATAATTGGAATACGAAGCATAATTATACGATTACGAGGTACAGAGCGGATTGACAACCGGAATGACTGATGATGAAGCGGCATATGATGAGTACTTTTGTAACAGCTCCGGTTCTGGTGGCTAAGAATAAGCATAACAGTATGCAACGAACGAACGCAAAACGACTATTCGATTAGGCTAAATGTTTAGTTTTTAAAAAACTATTTTTTAAACTACTATGTTGTTTAAATTGTTTATATGTTTAATATATTATATATTTCACTTTCATTATATATCTCACTTTGAGACGTTAAATCATATTGATTAACAAGTAACGTATGATATAATAATATAACATTAAACAAAATAACAATATTAATAACAATAATAATCACAACAAGTAACAACAACAATAATAATAAAAACAACCACCACCACCATGATATTAATAACAATATTAATAAAATAATAATCACAACTTTTATTTTAATATAAATATGATTATATATTTTAACAAAAATTTTAAATTTTCTTTTGATTTATTAATATAAATATGATTATATATTTTTCATAACTTAAAATATTATAATATGAATAACAAAAAAAGTAATAAAAAAAAAACCCGAACCGGTTTGGGCCCGAACCGGTCCAAACCGATTTTATAGGTTTGGGTTTTTCAGGGTTGAAACCGGTTTGTAACCCGAATCGGTTTGGGGCCAAACTGGTTTTGACTATAGTTGACCAAATCGGTTTCGGTTTGGACCCAAACCAGTTTGGGAAATAACCCGATTTGTACACCACTAGTCTCACCTCTATAGAAACTGCATCTAGAGAGATTCTCGGCTCGCAAAAATATTATACTAGAAACATAAAATGTGCAATATCTAGGAAAACCCCATTACATATCAAAATCAAATACTTAAGTTAAGGCATGTGAACACGCTTAATTTGCTGGAAAAAGTTTTCAAGACAACTAGTGGTAATCAACCTCGCGCATTGCGTGAGTGTCGATCAACAACTCTACAACGCAATGCATCGTTTTTGTGACGGTATTGGTAACGCAAAAAGGTTCAAAAAAAGTGAGTCGTTGTGGCTGCAAGCCGGTGCCACGCCCAACAAACATAACACCTATAGAATAAAATAAACAGTGTTGCCCAAGTTTTACAATGTTTTAGATGAACAAAATATTAGAACCCGAAGCTATCACCAACAACAAACCATTATCAAACCACGGATGCAACGATCACAATAAGCTCATCATCATCATCATCAAGTCGTCATCATCATCATCAATTCATCATTGTCATCATCATCAAAATACATCAGGAACACATCAAACACTATAATCCAAAAGCAAATCTGAAAACCAAATAGTGAATATCATCTAGCCAAAACAACATAAAAAAAGTAAAAAACCCAATACACATAGTGTTGACTGTTACTCTTCCAAAATGAAAACCCATGAAAACATGATTTAGCAATAAAAAAACTCTCAGATGTGGCCAGCACATCATCATCGAGCACAAAGGGAAGAAAAAAACCTATTCATTTCAGAATAAAATTAGGGTTTAAACCCATGAACACCACATCTGCACATAGAAACCAAATACTAAACATCATTGAGCAAAGAGTAACCAGAGCACCACAGAACTCAAACAAACTATTTAGCAACAAAAAAACTCTCAATGTGGCCAGCACATCATCATCGAGCACAAGGGGAAGAAAAAAACTTGTTTACTTCAAAATAAAATTAGGGTCTAAACACATGAACACCATATCTGCGCATAAAAACAAAAAACTCAGCATCATTGAGCAAAGAGCAATGATCGATGTCCAAGTACCAACCAAATAAAATGTAAAATATGTGTTCCTATTCACCTTAACTAGTTAGGGTAAGTAGGGTTGTCGATCCTCGTAGAATTAGTGGTCGGTGTGTCGTACTTTGATTTGTAAGAAAATGGATTAGATTAATAATTACTAACTATTGCCTCTTGGCTGTGAAAGATGAATTTTGGAATGATTATCAAATAAACTATGAAAACAAATTGAAAATAATTAAAATCAATTAAGATGATAATTATGAGAAAGAGTAATCCACCCCGGGATCAAGGTTTGGTTTTCTGAATTGCTTTGTTCAACTTAGTGGGAAATCCTTAATTGGGATTCTATACGTGTAATGATTAAGTGATAGTCTGATAGAAACGACTAAGACTTAACAAGTCTTAGTACACTATACCAATTGAATTAACAGCCAAAACCTTGCAATCATATAACTTGCGCAAAATCATATGACATTGAAATCAAGATTTACTAAAACAATCATTTAAACAATCAAGACACAAATTAAACTCAAATAAGAACTTAACGGGTTCTAAAGTTTAATCCCAACACAAATTGAACATTAGAAAAACCCTAATAACACGAAACCGATTACCCGAGGTAGATCACGAGAAGTTTAGCATTGCATCTTCATGAATTCGGCAAGAGAATCGGATTGGAACATGATGTAATAGATTGAAATGAGTTGGGGAAGTGAAAGAATCTTCAAGAATGGCCAAAGTTCGTTCCTTTTTGCTCCCACTGCGAATTAGGGTTTTTAGAATTGATAACCCTCCTTAAATATGGTCAAAATCCGGAGAATTACACCAAAATTAAGTAAACGACGTAAGTTACGTCCTCCCCTTAAAATGCGTGGTCAGCCTCTGTCTTACGTATCAAAAACTGCTCTTTTTAAGAAAGGACGTAGCTTACTTCCTTTAGGACGCAAGTTACGTCCTAGGCCCATTCTGCATCAATTTCTTCATTTTCTGCATCTCTTTTCATCCATATATCATCTAATATTCGTACAACCCTTGAATACATCATTTAAGCTCATTAAACCTGCAATTCAAATATAACACAAAGTGACTACGCTCGATAGAAAAATAATGTTAAAAGCATACATTTAAACACCTAAAACACATACAAAACATGAATGCATCACATCCCCACACTTATCATTTGCTTGCCCCCAAACAAACTCGCTCATAACACTACAACTATAATTAGACAAATACGATCCAGCCATGTATTCACCTTTGGTTAGCTAAGGTCCCAAGTTATACCCAACTCATAGTTTCAAATATCAAGTTATAGCTTTGTCAGCAAAGATATTACTCTTTGGAATATGATCTATCTAACCAATCCTAACAAGCTTTCTAATCTTCTTATGCATGTAGTCACACCTCTCACAAGTTTCACTCGTCTCGGTTTAGTATCTAGTCTAGCAAAAGATGTGCTAGCATATCAGTGTAGTACTCTCAACCAAGAACAACTCGTAATTACCATAAACTTGAATAATGATCGCAACTCAACCAATTAACACAAACCATGCACACATCAAAAGGTTTTGAAAGGTTGTAATGTAAGGCTTAAGGTTTAGGTGCTGATAAAGAATTTGAAGTAGCTAAAGGTGATGATACCCAAATAAGAATGTTGAAACATACTGAACAATAAAGCAACACTACACAGTGAATTTGGGTAAACTTGACCCATATTCACAATTTATTACCACTGAAACATGACATTGATATTGTGGTCATTTTGATCTATTATTTCCTCAATATTTTTTCTTTTTTTTATTTTTTTTAAATACTGATTATATCTAAACATTTCACTGCTTCTAACAATACTATATCAAAAATTAAAGCAATACTTATCTGATTTCACCACACGGGCTTAAAAAGTAAAAAGGTTTGAAAAGGCTAATGGGTTGATTCAGGTTTAAACAAATAAAAAGATTGGGGCTCAAATTGGCGACTAGGGGATCATTTTAGGGTAGGATAACACAATTGAAAAAAGTTAGTACAAAAGTTCATCCTAATGCCTTAATCATTTATATGAAATAGTTTGGTTCATGATCTCGAAACGTATCAATTACGCAAGTTCTAGAATAATGCAATTGTTCTGCTAAACACACATGAAAGGAAAAATGAGCAATTAACCTATTGATGTTCTAAGCTCATTTGTAGACTCAATTCTCACAGAAAATGATGGTAAACAGGTTAAGGATGCGAACACATGCATAAAAAGTCCACTATCAGCTTGTTACCCCCGGTTAAAGATCTATATCAATTCTCAGAATTGCTTTTTTTTTTCAAGTGAGATAGATATGACTAAGGACCCCTGCTTGTGGATAGGTTAAACATACTTTCACGATTTACATTGAAAAAAATTAAGCTTTCATGCATAAATAAGTCGTTTTAGGGGCATTTTGAAAGATTTTGTCCAATCAAAATTTTTTCTCAATTTTCAAACTTCCCCTCATCCCCACATTTAAATCTTACATTGTCCTCAATGTAAATTTTAAAATTGTTATCTGAAACAAAGGTACTATCAAACATCCTAATCTTTACCCAAGTGAAGTTACAAGACTAACTTTCCAAACACGCATTATGCCTACCATGATTATACTAAATGACACCAAACTAGCAAAGGTTTAAGATATGGAAAAAAGTACATGGACCTGATCATAGATGATAAAAAATGCCTCATCAAAATATATGGTGGTTTTGGGTCAACAAGACAAGTAAAGTCGCCCAAGCCTACATTTCTTTATGCTCCTAAAGATCCATGAGCTTCCCCACAATTGAATATTTGTATCCGGTGTTTAAAGCTGAAAAACAAAATAAACAAAACTAAAAAAAAACCAAAAACTAAAAGAAACAAATCAATTTTGGGTTGCCTCCTGATTAGCGCTAAGTTTTAGGTCTTCAGCCGGACCGTACCTGCGACCACTAATGGTGGTCGAGTGGAATACTTGCCTCTGATATTCTTCAAATGATCTGGTGGGTCTTCAACTAGGTTGTACTGTGGCCTAAACATTAATGGCTCAATTCTGTCTTTTATAGGATCAAGTGGATCTCCAAATTTTTTCTTCACTTTCGGCTTCTCATCTTTTGTTTCTATCTTCATAATTGGCTCTTTCTCTTCTTTTAAATTCATCAACTCCTTCAAGTCTACTTGCTTAACCTTGTCATACTCAAAACCATTATCAAAATTGATGTCCCCACTTACATGTGAATTACAAGTAGGAACACACATGTTAGTCATATCTGCTACAAAAACATTATCATTAACAAAATAATTGATTGACTTGGAAAATACATCAAATCTTACCTTACGGTTTTCATAGGTCATGTCAATTGCTCCATCCCGACAATTGATTTGAGCATTGGAAGTTGCTAAAAATGGTCGACCTAATATGACCTTTGGTTGCTCGTTTGTCCTCAATGGTGCATAATCAAGCACCATAAAATCCACGGGGTAGTAAAATTCTCCCAACTTGATTATGACATTTTTTACCATCCCCCGAGGACGTTTCTGAGTCAAGTTAGCTAACACCACAATGGTGTCTACTTCCTTTAAAGGACCAAAGTCATACTGATCATATAACGTACTTGGCAAAATACTAGCACATGCTCCGTAATCCAAGAGTGCTCTTTTTATCTTCAGTTTCCCCACTTTGATTGAAATAATAGGTGATCCAGGGTCACTCTCTTCCACTACATCACCTTCATCTTCCTTCCTTACCTACAACTTGTGAACCAGAAGTAAAGTTATTATTAAAAATTTTAGAGTTAGGAAGGATACTAACCGAATTAATATAAACATTTCTCATGTCCTTTGTGGTTGGCCCTTGATGTTGTGGATTGATTGTTGTGTCACTTGGCAATTTCCCGGGATTTCTTTTGATTTGAGCCACGTCCTCTGCCAATTGACCCACTTGTTTGTTTAATGCTTCAATAGCTTTGTCTCTTATTTCATTTCCCGCTTAATCTCTTGCGTATTCTCTTTCATCATATTCATCAAAGCATCCAACTTTGCATTTGTAGACTTTTCACCACCAACTATTCTAGATTGCGAATTGCCTTGATAGTTTCGTGATGAACTACCTTGTTGAACCCCATGATTGTCGTTTGCTTGATTGTTTCCCTAAGAATATGGGGGTCTTTGATAACCACTTTCATTATAATTTTCTTGTGATTTGTTCTGATATGCTTGACCACCTTGATTATTACCTTGAAAATTAGGGTTTATCTGATTTGAAGCATTCTCATATTTGAAATTAAGATGATTTCTCAACCCAGGATGATAGGTATTGGAATTCATATCGAATTGTTTTCTATCTCCATAAACCTGATTAACTTCCTCTTTTCTTTCCATCACCACTTGACATGCATCAACATTATGACCCAACTCACCACATTCTTCACGTACTTCATATCCCACATTTGCAACCTCTTTTGCACCTGTTCGCCCTAACCTTGCTAGTTGTTTCTCTAGCGCTGCAATTCACTCCTTAGTCTCATAATCAATCGTGGTTGATCTTGCTGAATTAGGTTTAGATCGTCTACTGGCAGAAGCTTGTGCTTTGGAGTTTCTACACATCCTTTCTAAGAATTCCCAGTCTGCATCTTCATGATTGGAAAGGAATGTGCCATTGCTTGTAGAATACAAATACTTTCTTTCCTTATTCGTCACTCCATCCGAGAAAGCTTTTATCAATTCCCAACGTGCAATTCCATGATGTGGACACATGCGGATGAGTTCTTTAAATCTTGTGAATGTTTCATGAAATTGTTCTTCTGCTTGTTGTTGGAAGGATTAGATAGCATCTCTTGCATCACTAGTTTTACCCATCGAATAGTATTCATCCAAAAACGTTTGTTGCAATTCTGGCCATGTGTGAATATTATTATCAGGCAAGGTGAGAAACCATCGTTTAGCTCTATCCTTCAAAGTGAATTGAAACAATCGCAGCCTCACTTCATCTTGTGTGAAATGGTTTCCACCAATAGTGCTACATATGGCATCAAATTTAGCAAGATGCACATATGGTTCTTCTATTGCAGTTCCTCTAAATACAGGAAGAATGGTAAGATAATGAGGATGTACATCAAAAGCTCTCACTCTATGATTTGGAGGTGCAATAGGGTTTGGATTTTTAGAAATAATCGGTTTGAAATGGCTATCCACACCTTGTGCTTGAGCTCTTTGAGGTCTTCTTGATTAGTTGACATTATTATTATTCCTTTGTGGTTGATTGATAGGTGTTGCGTTCCACCCATATTGATTATTGCCCCAATTGTTATTTCCATTCTATGGATAACCTCCACCAAAGTTTCCATCCCAAGCATCATAATTTGCATCATCATAAGGCTCTTCATTGTTATTCCACTCGTCCTCATAGTCTTTATCACCCGTGTGAACACTATGCATGCTGTCACACCCTCAAAATCCATGTGCGGAGTTTTACCACGAGGTGTGTGAACAAACCAGGATCACAGTCACTAGTTACTCAGAACGACACTATATGCTACATTTAAAATAAAACCAATCAAAGTTCAAACTTTAAAACTATGCGGAAGTGTTTTGTAAATAAGACAAAACCAAAGTATATAAATGCAAAATTTGGCAAAACACGCGCCAACCCATTATTTGAATCTCATAAAAAAAATCCAAGTGTTATGACTTAAGGTGAAGTCTTAGAATGCATGCTGGACCCGTGATGTGCTCCTATGACAACCTGAGTTAACAACCTGGGAATAGCATACTAAAAAGGTCAACACAATGGTTGGTGAGTTCAAGAGTTTGTGTTTAACATAAACAATAATAATTTGCATAACATAAGAAGTGCATTGAAATAGATAGCTAGTCTATATTCACAAGTAATAACAATAGTGATTTCGCGATCGAAGCTGACTGCGTTGCTTTTGTTGCCTCCCGTCACGACTTACCAGGTCGCGACGATGTTTGTGTTTAGGACAATATTGCACCCGTTTGACCTCGAGTCGCACAGGTGGGGCTTGTCAAACCCAGTAGTACTACCCAAGATTTCTCGCTAGTTACCATTATTAACGATCCGAAAGTGTGAGGACTTTCAAGGTATTATGCACTATGTTAAAACATACACAACTTATAATAATAATACAGTGTTTGCGAACAAGTATGCTACCTTCCCCAGAAGAGAGTTTATAAAATAGTGAGGCATGAACTCACCTGATGTGCAAGGACAATGATAAG
Source organism: Flaveria robusta (assembly GCA_025506415.1). NCBI lineage: Eukaryota > Viridiplantae > Streptophyta > Magnoliopsida > Asterales > Asteraceae > Flaveria > Flaveria robusta. The sequence continues at coordinate 14,507,440 of CM046466.1, read as the reverse complement.
AGAGAACTGATGATGGATGGAAAGACAACCCTTTAAAGGTTACCTAGAACACGCAAGTACATAAGTACGTGTGCACAGAAAAACTTAACAACCCTAGGTGCTCAATAAACGCATTGACCCAAGGCTTTGGAAAACAAGACTCATTTAACCTAGTTGACCCGTTTGACCTGTTGGTGACATATTAATTTAAATCTCGTTTAATCAAGCGTATCAACTTATCATACATGCTTATCAAACAAACTATTCACGTATATCACATTACCAACCCAAATTCAACCTAGATCATCATACAACTCATGCAAATCTCAAACAATCAACATGCTCAACACAATTATAAATATATCACAACTAATAAATCATTCATGAAATCTAATCATGCACAACATGCCATGTGAAGCCACTCACGACTTCACACCCTAAACCCTGCCAATCCTACTAAGTAGGGGCCTTAGATTCGCACGCGTGTATGACAATCGTAATCACATTAATCAACAGGATTCATTCCAACCAACAAACACAATAATGATCAATTCCAATCCCATACATGATTTCCTAGTCACTAACCATAATTCATCATCATGTATAATCACCAAGAACCTAAATTCCTTAAATAATCAATCAAGCATCCATACAATCCAAGTAACACATTAGACATCATCCATAAGCATTCTAACATGACCCTAACACCATAAACATCCCAACATCATCATATCCAATGATCTTCAAAAATAAAGTTTCCCTTTTGGGAAAGTAACACCCAAAAGCAATCTAACATCCAATTCCTTCATAATTTCATCAACTTTATACCTATTCAAGTTCATAACATTCATTCTAACATGATAATCATCACTAATTAATCAAAATTCTCAATCATCATGCGTAAAAGTTTTCACTTATAGTAAGGTATGAACAAACACTAGATTTCATGACTTTTCTTGTATAATTCATGTAAACCAACATCCAAGCAATGTATCTAATATTATACAATCATCAAATCATGAATTCCAAGAACAAAAAGTTTCCTCTTAAGGCAATGTGTGAGATTCATGATCAAATCATAGATTTCTTGCACAATCAACATGATCTAACATTCATACAATCTAACCAACATCATATTAACATCTAACAATCATCAATTTCACTTTTTCATCATTAATTTCGAATTAGGGTTCTTCAAGAACAAAAACCATGAAAAACTAAACAAAACTAACTTTTAGGTGTGTAGAAATCAAGAATTATGCTTGCCAACACCTTGAAATACTTGAACTAGATGAAAATCAAATGTGTGTGTGTGTTTCTTGATCAAAATCGTGAAGGGGAGGGGTTTGGGATGGTGGTTTCGGCCGCAAATGGTGAAGGGGGGCTAGGGTTGGGTTTAGTTTGTTTAAATATGGTAACTTTTAATTTTATTCCAATTACAAAATAAACCCCATTGTTTATATTTTATAAAAACTAATCTTTTTAACACTTTTTAAAAGATTTTAACTACAAAATATAAACATTACTAATCAACAATAATAATCATATACATTTTCAACTAATAGCAAAACATATGAGATCATAGTTACATATTGTCACGTTATCAAGTAAAATTCACAATTAATAACATAAAATGTATGCACCACACAACCACAACTAATAATCAACATTATTAATTAGGTTATTATTTGTTTACCATAGATAATTATTATTAAGTCACCAACGTTCAACGACAACTAGTGTGTGCTCACGACACGTGTATGCAAGACCTAACGGAACTAACGGAGTTTGGTAACGGAAAATTACCGGATGTCACACTTGCTCACATGATCAAAGTCATCTCCTTGGTTAAGATTATTTTGATTCTTGTTATTGTTGGGCGGTGGTTGATTCCGGTTGTTGTTGCAGTTGTTATTTGGTGGTGGAGGTGGATTCGGGTTTTGATCTTGGTTATTAGGAGGAAGGTTTGGATTTTGAGGTGGTTGATTGTTTGGATTATCCATGTGAGTTGAATCAGAAGAACTATCAACTGCTTGATCAATAGCTTGTGAAATTGATGTAGTCGGTAACCCTGATCGATGAAGCACAGGATTATACCGTGCTGACTTCTCTATCTCTGGATCGAATACTAACGGTGATTTCCTACCCGAATATCGAGTATGCATGCACCATGTCACCTGCACACTGAAAAACACCAAGCGTAACACGAAAATAAAAACAAATAAAATTTAAAGAAAATTAAATAAATCAAAGAAAATTAAACTAAAATTTAAAACAAATCAAATAACGAAACACCAAGCGCACCGATTCCCCGGCAACTGCACCAAATTTTGATCGATGTTGAATTACCAACCAAATAAAATGTAAAATGTGTGTTCCTATTCACCTTAACTAGTTAGGGTAAGTAGGGTTGTCGATTCTCGTGGAATTAGTGGTTGGTGTGTCGTACTTTGATTTGTAAGAAAATGGATTAGATTAATAATTACTAACTATTGCCTCTTGGCTGTGAAATATAAATTTTGGAATGATTATCAATTAAACTATGAAAACAAATTGAAAATAATTAAAATTAATTAAGAAGATAATTATGAGAAAGAGTAATCCACCCCGGGATCAAGGTTTGGTTTTCGGGAATTACTTTGTTCAACTTAGTGGAAAATCCTTAATCGGATTCTATACGTGTAATGATTAAGTGATAGAGATAACTAAGACTTAACGGGTCTTAGTACACTATACCAATTGAATTAACAACCAAAAACTTGCAAACATATAACTTGCGCAAATTTATTTGACATTCAAATCAAGATTTACTAAAACAATCATTTAAACAATCAAGACACAAATTAAAATCAAATAAGAACTTAACGGGTTCCAAAGTTTAATCCCAACACAAATTGAACATTAGCAAAAACCTAATAACACGAAACCGATTACCCGAGATAGATCACGAGAAGTTTAGCCTTGCATCTTCATGAATTCGGCAACAGAATCGGATTGTAACATGATTTAATAGATTGGATCGAGTTGGAGAAGTGGAAGAATCTTCAAGAATGGCCAAAGTTCGTTCCTTTTTGCTCCCAATACGAATTAGGGTTTTTAGAATTAATAACCCTACTTAAATATGGTCAAAATACGGAGAATTACACCAAAATTAAGTAAACGACGTAAGTTACGTCGTTAGGGACGTAAGTTACGTCCTCCCCCTAAAATACGTGCTCAGCCTCTGTCTTACGTCCCAAAAACTGCTCTTTTTAAGAAAGGACGTAGCTTACTTCCTTTAGAACGTAAGTTACGTCCTAGGCCCATTTTGCATCAATTTCTTCATCTCTTTTCATTCATATATCATCTAATATTCATGCAACCCTTGAATACATCATTTAAGCACATTAAACCTGCAATTCAAATATAACACAAAGTGACTACGCTCGATAAAAAAATAAAGTTAAAAGCATGCATTTAAACACTTAAAACACATAAAAAACATGAATGCATCAAGCAACCAAAGGACCACATAACTCAAACAAACTGCATGAGTATTGCTATCCTACAGAAACAACCCATGAACACCAGATCTAGTAACAAAACAACTCTCAGATGTGGCCTTCACATCATCATTGAGCAAAAGATGAAAACAGAGGAACACTCATCATCAATGAAAGGATAACTGACACCAGCAGGTACAAGTCACCGGCGGTGGTTCTAAGGCCGAGGTAAGTGGCGGCGGCGCTAAAAATAGTTGTCGGATGACTGGAAGTCGTGGTCGCAACACAGATGCCACCTAAAGGGGAACCGACCGAATAGACGTCACACAATTAGTGAATCGACGACAATAACCGGACACGGCGTCGTAGCCACTAACCCTAACCAAGAACAAAAAAAAAGCATAGGGCATCGCATTCACCGGCAACGACAACCGGATCGCCATCGTTACCGCCTCCCATCACTAAGGCCATCGCCTTCTACACCCACACACACATCGAGATATAAAGTGATATATAAACGGACAGAGAAGCAAACCATGGTTATACCAACAGCAACAAAACTTGTACAATACTGCTCTTTCTCTCTTTAAAATTTGCAACTGAAAGCATGAGTGACTGTGTGTGGATTGGAAAAAAAGAATAAAAAAGGAAGGTGGGGTGCTACACTGAAAAGCCATGCATAAGACACCGCCCGAATAGACCACTCAGATGTAGCCACCAATCATAAACACTGTTCATTTCACTTTGGTTTTAAATATATATGGTAATGTTAAACGAAAAATAAATATGTTGGATATTCGTAATTAAGAAATTAGTCAATTAAAGTCAGATTAGGAAAGTCAAAATTTGAAACGTCAAACCTGTAAATTAGGCGGAAATTAAAGTGTTAGTTATGTTAGTTATATTGTTTGTAACCATTAACTGTAAGGGTATAAATACTCGTCTGTATGTTAGTATTATATATGAAATACAGTGTGTGTTGTGTCTGAGATTTGTGTGTTTCTCCCACTGTGTTCATCAACGGGTTCTATGCACATTTGTGCATAACCCATATCATGTTCATCCATAATTGATCCTAATCTATGATCCGAAGGGGCTCAACAAAATAATATACCATACAAAGGAGCTCGGTTCCCCTAATCATGCAAAACCTTTAGTAATTTGAGAAGTAGCAAACTTGGAGACCCTAAACGTACAATATTAAAAATGTAATTGTGGCAGAGGGTGTTTATAACTGGAAATAGTTTATATTGATGGTTTAAAGCATATGCTAATCTTCAACGGTTTAAAGGAGGTGAAGGATTTTTTTAAACGCTAAATCATCCATCTTTTTTAATGTTTATGAATTCAGTAGAACTATGGGATGGCCAAATTTCTCGATTTTTGTTACCATCTCATTCAAACATCGATTGAAACTTTTGTTTCCACCTAATCTTTTGATAAAAGTTTATGTTTCCATCTGACTTGATTTTAAACATTGATTTAAGCGACTCTTTTTCAATTGATTTCTGAACTAGTGGTGGTGTAGTTTATTGTCAACAACGAAATGAAGGTGCGGGAGGGCCAACCAAGAAGACAAAGAAAGGGTGGGTTGGTTTGAGTTTTTATTTTATTTTGAAATTAGAGTAAATGGTAAATTTATATTGATTCAATAAAAAAAAGTTAATCAAATCGTTAACTTTTTTTTGAAATTAGAGTAAATGGAAAATTTATGTTCATTAGAAAACATAAATAGGCGCAAAGTGTGCATGTTGTTATTGAATTATTAGTTTGAGAAGTTGAGTTAGTGGGATCAAAAAAATAGGCGTTTGTAAAAGCTTGCTTTCATGGTTATGCTTAGTCAAGTATTATTCTATTGATCTACAATGACTTAGAATTTTATAAATTATGTAAACTATGGTTTGGAGTTGTTAGTTAATAAATATGAATAAAAGCTTACTTTGAAAGTTTTGTATCAGTTCAAATTTATACTTGCATTTCATATGAAAAAGTTAGTCTTCTTTTTTTTAAGTGGTTTATGTGTTTGGCATTGATTAAGTTACTCAATAATTATCATTACCAATTGTGATTTTAATCAAAAGATGATGCTTAAAGTATACTTTTGATGATCTACGTTCACTTAAAAGTTGTGACTTCCAGTAATTTTCTATTTCCAAAACCCCATTAGTTCTGTTAAACCTTGTATACACGTCACATCACATAAGCACAAACAAGTTTTCCTTGAACGTTGGTAACTGAAGAAATAAGTAACGTTAAGTTAAACAATATCAACTTTATTAATAATTGTGATATTATTATGTGATTATGTGAAATAAATGTGTTATGTGTTATTTTACGGTTTACGTGTTAGCATATTATTTTGAAAATTAAACACTATCTGGGATTATGTGAGGTGTTTAACATTTATTTGATGGTTTATGAATTCAACGGTTAAAATAGAAAAATGATACATAAACTTTATATATATGTGTGTGTGTGTGTGTGACAGAAAGACACTACAAGAAAAAGAGTTTATGACGACTAGACCTATGACGACGACATTGTGTAGTCGCTATAGGTCACCCTATCGCGACGACATGTCGTCGCCATAGGGTCAGTGTGATTTTTGGCTACTGCAGCCCTATGGCCACGACAAGTTGTTGCCTTAGGGGTACCCTATCGCGAGGACAAAAAGTCGTCGTCAAATTTGGTCGCCATAGGTCGTTTTATTTTAATTTTGATTTATTTTAAATCACGCGAGACAAGAAAAAGTTCTGGTGCACCTTGTGGCGACGACCGCCATAGGGTAAAAATGAATTTTTTTTTTTGTTTCATCTAAATAAGTTGGAGGGAAATATGCCCGCCTTTTATGAAATATCTATGGCGACGTCGCCATAAGGTGCAAAATTTTTTAAGAATTAAATATTTATAAAAATAATAATTTTAATTATTAATATCATTATTAATAAAAATTTATGTATCATTGCTATTATTAAAAGTATTATTGTTATTATTATAGGTATTATTATAATTATAAGTCATAATAATAATATTAACAAATATTATATTAATTAATTATAATTATAGATAATTTGTGTCAGTTAGAATCAAATATATTCGGTTATGATAGCTAGTTTCGATTACATGCATTAAAGGTTAACTTCATCTATGATTATGGATGTAAATTATATACGTTGATAATATTTTAAGGGAATATTATGTTTATTAACTGTATGATAAGTTTATTTATGTTTAACTTTCAACAATAAATATCAAACAATGCTAAATATGTTTGGTTACGATGATTAGCAT